>JAQMRL010000006.1:12446087-12651087 GCA_035578175.1 Catonia carolina | reverse complement strand
ACCGCGCGCGGAATGGTTCTTGATGTAGGAATAATTGACGTGGTCTGCGACCATAATTGTTTTTTTTTTTTTTTAATTGATTTATTTAACGTCGCATCAACTACAACGGTCATTAGCGACGACGTTGGGGTGTAACTGTTTACAATGGAAGATGAAATGATTTTTTGTAATGTATGAAAATATGCCATGCCTGAGTGGGATTCAAACCCAGGACCGCATGATGAGAGGCGAGCACGTTACCAACTGCCCCAATGCGGCCGGCATAATTGTTTTAATGTTTTATGTGATTCGTGTGTTTTTTGAATTCCTGATGATGTCTCCGAGGGAGATGAAAGATCTTGAATGAATTTAATACTCTGAGGTGAGTTTTATATTTAATTTGTTTTGTTTTGGCTGTTCACTATCATATAGTTAACTACAATATATCTATAATAGTAAAGTTATTATTTTATAACAAAAAAAAAACAATAGAGTAGCATTCTGTAAAATGTATGGTTTGTTACAAAACGGAACATAATTGTTTTTGTTTGTTCATTACGATTAGCGGTAAAATGTTTTGTACACACAATTTAAATTATAATATAGTTTTCGATTTTAATTATACAATATATCATCTATCGATACTTGACTACAACAAAGAAAGTAATAGTCCAGTTCTGTGATATTGAAAATTATTGAATATTATATTTTCTATGCATTTTCTAATAATGACAGCGACAAAACAGAATTGTTTTAATAAACAGAACAAGTGAGTACAGAATTCCATTAACCGATTTCAATGCATACATTTATTAACTTATTTCATGTTATAACAGGATATGAACGAAGATAATAATTAAATGACACAAAATAGAGTTTATTTAAAAATAAATAATGATGAAAGGTAACTCGCACTAAAATTTTATAAAATATAAAAATGTCGATTTTAAATCTTTTTATATGCTCTATATACCTAAATGTTCTAATAGAAATAATTTGGTGTGAAACACTCACACGACGTTTACCAGCCAATGTAAAAAAAATATGAAAAACATGTTCTAATTTTAATCATGAGTGAATGACGCAAAATGAAAATCCAACTCTGCCGAAGGTAAAAATACGGGAAATCACTAATTGACGCTTAATTAAAATCTGTAGAAAAATATTCTACAAATAAAAGTAGTAGATTTTTTTAAATTTTCTACAATTTTAATTATATAGTATACTTTTATCGTAAAACTCCTCTACTACGGCCGCAATCATTAAAAATCCCATTTTTACCGATTTTGATGAGAAAAATACAGAAAATCACTAAATGACACTAAACTACGCGTTGGTCAAAGAAAAAAATTGAAATAAAAGTTGTAGGTTTTAATTAAATGTTCTACAAATCTGATTTTATGCACTTTTGCCCTAGAATGCATAGGCCGGAATATTGTTGTTTAGGTAATTAGCCAAAAGACTGGTTTGAACCTGTAGAGGTTTTCTAAGTAAACAAAGAGTGAAGTGGTTTACCATTGCCTTCCTCACTGAATGTAAAAGTATACTTATCAGCATGCCGGGCCCTCTGAAAAGCCCATATTTTCCACTCTGCAAATGACACCTTCACTTCATTCACCACAGGGTCTGGCTGTTTAATGAAATTCATTACTTTCAGAGGAGATAACTCTGATTAGTGTCTTTTACACCACTACCTCTTCTGTTCTTAAATGATTCTGTCATTTAATTGGCTGACCATGTGATTATAAATTCCAACAACTTTTACTTTAAACAATTTTTTGTATAACGCTTAGTTTAGCGGTAATTAGCGATTTCTGTTTTTTTCTCACGAAAACTTGTAAAAAATAGTTTTTTTAAAATTTTTGCCTTAGTGTGCATTTTACGAAAAATGTTTATATAATCAAATTTATAGGAAATTAAAAGATCTACAACTTTTATTTTGAGCATTTTTCTCTACAGAGCCTAGTTTAGCGTGAAAGAGTGATTTTCCGTATTTTAAAGTAAAACTGAGGTCGATTTTAATTTTTCTCTGGGACACAGAATTGAAACTGAAACAGAAGAAAACCTCAAACGACTTAATATCGGAGAAAGCGACATGTATAATCTGGAGACATTCAGAAAAAAAACAAATTAATTTTAACAAGAATCAATGTAAGAACAGGAAGTAAATTGATATAAGAACAAAGGACAGAAACTCAATGAACCAAAGAAGAGAATTTGGGAGGAACGAAGGGCGTTTAGAGAACATATAAGGAAAATACGAAAACAACCAAGTTCTTAGATTTTCATAACAGAGAATAAACACTAATAATATATTGAAATAATATTATTTACTTCTTAATTTATTTTTTGTATTTGTCGCAATATATGTAGGCTAATACGCGCACACACGCGTGCATGTATATATTTTTTGAAAACGTTTTAGTTAAAACAACCGCTCGCTCGTTAAACAGTCGTTTCCTTTTTTCTTTATTTTTTATTTAGGTCTTTTGAAGTGATTCTGTAAAAAAATTTACAAAACGTAAAAATGACAAAAACAAAACTCTCCTGCTATATTGTTTTATCTAAAAGTTATATTTTTAGCGTTCAATTCTGTTTTCTAGATCAAAGGAGATCGTTATTCTCAATTTCTAATATAAAAATGTTTTAAACACTACACTATTGAATTTCTGTTTGAAATCTTTTATTCTAATAGAATACTGTTAAATGTAATTTTGCTTTTAAGAAAAAAATATATATACGATGGGGCGTATAATTCAATTATACATTAATAAATTCTTATTTAATGTTTTTACCCATAACAGACAGGCGGCGTGTCAAATTATTTACACTCAATCTGTTCGGTGCAGGGCTAAAATAAATAGTTCTGTTTCTTATCACATGGTCGACCAATTAAATGACTGAATCATTTAAGAACAGAAGAGGTAGAGGTGTAAAAGACACTAATCAGAGTTATCTCATCTGAAAGTAATGGATTTCATTATACAGCCAGACCCTGTGGTGAATGAAGTGAAAGTGTCATTTGCACAGTGGAAAATATATGCTTTTCAGAGGACCTGGCATGCTGATAAGTGTACTTTTCCACTCAGTGAGGAAGGCATGGTAAAACACCTCACTTCTCGTTTTACTTAGTAAAACCTCTACAGGTTCAAACCAGCTTTTTAGCTGATGACCTAAACAACAACAACACAATTTAACAACATATTTAAAATCTCTTACTTAAATTTAGAAAATCAGTTCGTTTTAATCTTAAATTGACACGTGAGGTATTAAGAATGTCCAAGGCTAGATTGTTAGGATGTTCTTCTAGGCGTTGACAGTATTTTTTACTCAAATCCTAGTAAAGGTAGTTACTTTTATACGGATTTCAATACTAGTCGCTGGTTACCGGTGTACTTTCATGGTTGTGGTTCAATTGACCATACTCTCTCAGTCTGTACAAGACTAAACCTCATTTACACGTCATACACATAAACCTCATCTCATTGGATTATTTTTCTGAATTGAAAAGATTCCAACGCACACATATTAGGGATTTAAAAAAAAATATTGCAAAAGTAATCTAGGCCTAACTAAACCATAACCGAAAACCAAACGGAAAAATCCAAGAAAAACTTTAAAATTCAGAATAATACTTTCATAGTTCATATCTTATTCACCCATAGAACTTTCGAAGAAAAAACGCTCTTTAGAGAGTTAAAAAATACCTAATTTAGGTAACTACTGGAACCCATAACAGGCAGATGGAGTGTTAAATTATTTACACTCGATCTGCTAGTTGCAGGGCTACAAAATATAGTTCTGTTTCTTATCACATAGTCAGCCAATTATATGACTGAAGCATTTAACAACAGGAGGTAAAAGTGTAAAAGACACTATGTTGTGTCATCAACCGAAAGGCTGGTTTGAACCTGTAGAGGTTTTACTAAGTAAAACGAGAAGTGAAGTGGTTTACTGTGCCTTCCTCACTGAGTGGAAAAGTGCGCTTATCAGCATGCCAGGCCCTCTGAAAATCACATATTTTCCACTCTGCAAATGACACCTTCACTTTGCAGAATGGAAAGTAGATGCTCTTCGGATGGCCTGGTATGCTGATAAGCATACCAGGCCTATAAGCATACCACATTAATTTCAAGGCTAAATTTTACAAAAATTTCAGAAATGGAATAAAGTTCAGCATAAACTGAGGAATAATTTCCACCCTAATACATAAATACACATAGATATTCGGCTCACAGGAGACATGTAACGTTAAACTCACATGAAATATGAGTATAAAAAATATTCTCGATGACAAAACTATCTAATTCTATAAACTGTAGATTTATGAGAATTTTAAAACTATAAAAAATGATAGCTAACAAAAATTAGGTTACTAATTCAAATGATTTTAAGAGTGAAATTAAATTGTGTTACGAGTGACACGAATTTTAGGTTAATAGGTTAAATTTAAATTGTTTAAATAAAATTGTAAACCAGCCAAAAAAAAAACGTTAGGAATGTCGGTCGATTTAAATGAATTTTTTTAATCTTTTATAAAAATAATAATTTCTGGTTGTATTTTTTGGGGATATATTAGGTAACTAATAAGACGAAACGGTTGATTTGTACGGAGAAGTCATATGGAGTGTACGTCTGCATGGAAACGTATCTATTTCCGGAGGTACTTGCTTAGATTAGTTGTGTATTCTATATATACACCCGATGACTATTTTGGCACCGTTGTACGTTTATCTTTTTGTATAGCGATGCTACTTTACTATGCATTCAATTACTTTTTTACTTTTAAAATTTTATTTTTGTCTTGTAGTGGTGGATACTTAGCGGAGAGTTTCAAGTTTTTACTTTTTATTAAGAGTAACAATAGCAAAAGTTAACTATTTTACCTTCAATAAAGATAATATTTTTATTATTAATCGTAACAATAATTAATTAATAATTATCAATTGCGCCTGCACCACTCACGAAAGTATTGCTAGCATCAGAGGGGGTGTAATGAGTTTGGAGTGAATAAATTTGACCAGTAGTTTTACAGAAAGGAGGAAAAGAATCCGGGCATACACCAAACTAACAATTTTCAGTTATAACACTCAAATATTTTTTGCCATAACTTTCTTACTTAGATTTTGATCTTTAAAAGATTTTGAAAAATGAGGGGTCATTTCGTTTAAAAAAATTAAAGGTGTGTTTAATTATAAGTTAATATTTAAATAAATGCCCATAACAGGGAGGTGGAATGTTAAATTTTTGCACTCGATCTGCAAGTTCCAGGGCTACAACAAATAGCACGGTCAGTCAAGTATTTGATTGAAGCATTTAAGAACAGAAGAGGTAGAGATGTAAAAGACACTAGTCAGAATTATCTTCTCCGAGAGTTATGAATTTCATTATACAGCCAGACCCTGTGGTGAATGTGTCAAAATTGCACGGTGGAAAGTAATTGCTTTGCAGAGGGCCTGGGATGCTGATAAGTATACTTTTCCACTCGGTGAGGAAAGATCACGTAACCAGAAGTGGGCAAAGGGATATTCCCCCCCCCCCCACGAAAAATTTATGTGTGAACAAGGGAAATGAACAATTAATGTAAACGATTCGAAAAACAAGATTATTTATCCAGTTGACTAAACACATTTTTAAAATACTAAACAATAGACGTAAAGTGTCGGATAAATGATTTAAAGAAGTTAGAAAAGTAATTTTAAAAAAACCAAATTTAACGAAACAAACCAAATTGATAATTAATTATAGACTTCATTGGCTTCCATGACGAGCAAAAACAAAACACCGGGTGGACAAAAGAAATGAGAAAAACCTAGTTAGCAAATTCTGAGAATGGGAGTGCAGAAAGAGCCTCCAGAAACGTCTAAAATTATCTCACCTGGTCTAAAATTGACCCTAAACAAGAAAAATATATCTATCTGTATGTGTATGTGTGCATCAAACACATATTTTTGTATACAAAAATTTATTTTATTTTGACCCCCCCGAAAAAATTCCTGGAAACGTGCCAGAATAAGTAATTTAATTTCGTTTACTAATTAAAGAACAATAATTTCTATTTAAATTCCTTTCTATAATACATATAATTACAGATCCAAGTTATCAAGAGATGTTAATTAATTTAATTGAATTTATGTTAAAAGTTATTTAAGAAGGTAATAATGATAGTTCTTTGTATGAAATAGATTTGTAGTGTAGTTTGGAGGATGAATTGTATGAAAACGACCTGAAGAATCAAGCAGAAGAAATTGCATTGCGTGTAAAAGTGTTGTAGAAGATATGTGAGAGAGAGAAAAGGCTGTTGCTTAGAGAGAGCTTTGGTTGCTCGTTTAGTTGTCACACCGAACCCGCGCACCGCCACAAGTTCATTCTTCTTCCGCCCACTTTATTGGACATCACAAGAGAAGATAGATAACGCTGTCTTCGTTCTTCAATATTGCTATCTTTATTTTTCTCACTCTCTCCCTTTCTTTAGGTCTATTCTTTTATTTTTTTTTATTTCTTATTTTCCTAACTTACCGATTCTTTTCTGCCTTGCACCGCTATCCTATAATTGTACAAAGAGCCGCTATACTGGAGGAGTAGCGTCTTCATTATTATTTTTCCTTTTCTATTCTATCATCTATCTTTCTCTTTCGAATAAACTATTCAATCAAAAAGAGCGGCCACCTACCTTGTTTCGATACTTTTTCAATGTAACCTTTATAATATAACGTTTCGGTAAATGTACCACTAACTATTCTGTTTATTTATTATTTATTTCATTCAAATTGCTTAATTGACTTAACAACCGCTGTAGAACTTGATATTTATCAAAGTATTGTATTAATTTTATTTTTAAAAATCTTTCAACAAAACCCTATTTTTATAATTCATTTTTGCTCAAATTAGAATCCGTTTGCAACTCCTTAATAGATTTAATACCCTATAATACAGGTGATTTTTTAGTCCTGTTACCCAATTGTTAATGTCTGGTAATTTTTTTCTAAGAAAGGGATATTTTGTTTTGTGACACAAAGTTGGTAGCCCTACTCAACCGGTATAGATACGACAGTTTGAGTTGATTCTCCTTGAGTTGCGTAAAATTTTGTGCTGTTTCCAGTTGTGTTACGAACAGAATGTCTTTTACCCTAGAACAACGGGTTTTCATTCTTGAACAATATTTTGCTACAAAATCGTATGCGAGTGTAAAAGAATCATTTCAAATTAAATTTTTTGGTGTTCCTTCACTCTATTCTAGCCAATTTCTAGGCTAACTAACTGATTTTTAGAGGCAGGTATTGTTTGCAGCAGAAAACGTAGTGGTCGACCAACTCTCTTGACACATGACGTTAAGAGAATGTGAAAACAAGATTGCTCAATTCTCCATGGAAAAGTTTACAAAAACTTTCCTCGCATGTTGATTTGTCATGTTCGAGAGCTCAGAAAGCTGCTAAAAAATTGAAATTGTATCCGTATCACATACGATTAGTTCTAGAGCTTCAGCCTCCAGATTTAAACAAGAGATTGTTTTAGGATAAAAGACATTCTGTTCGTAGCACGACCGGAAATGGCACAAAATTTTACACAGCTCAAGGAGAATCAACTCACACTGCCATATCCATACCGGTTGAGTAGGGCTACCAACTTAGTGTCACAAAACAAAATTTATTTTTTTTAGAAAAATATTACCAGACATTAACAATTGGGTAACAGGACTAAAAATCACTCTGTAGTAGGTGAAGAATTCAATTATTTGCACTCGATTTGGGTACTAGTGCCCCGGTTAAAAAAATAGTTCTGTTTCTTATCATATGATCAGCCATTTATATGACTGAAACATTTAAGACAAGAGGTATAGATGAAAAATACACTAGTCAGAGTTATCTCCTGTGAGAGTAATGAATTTAATTATATGAGGTGTGGCTATTAAATAACGAGACTGACGTTGTAAAAATTGTGTTTTTATTTTATACGTATATAATAGAGCGATTTCAGACAAAAACGTTGCGGCAGTTACTCAATATACCTTGGTATATTTCTAATAAATACATATACAAAGATTTAAAGATGAATTCTATTCAACAAGAAATTAAAAACTTCAGTGTTCGGTATCAAAGACGGCTTGAGGTCCATCCAAATTATTTATCAGTGAACTTATTAGACAATAGTGTAAATAATTTTGTGAGACTGAAAAGATTTAACGTTTTAGACCTTGTACATAGATTTAGTGTGTAAAACATGTAAAATGTACGTATTAAGAGTGGTTGCGTGAGTGTGTGTGTGTGCGCGTGTTTTTTGATGTACGTGAGTATAAATGTTCTTGTTTACTAAGATTAATATCATTGTTAACATTTCTAATATTATTGTTAATGATAGTATACATTTAAGTTAGTGGCTACAACAGTAATCACTGGATTGCTGATGTGAATAACTGTTTCTTTCTACTTATCGTAATTACTTATTGTTCATGATTGAATAGATTGTAATTTTGCAGAATGTCAATAAAAAAAAAAAAAAAAAAATTTTTATACGTAGGCCTAATCACTTATTGTCACCTTTAATATACACTCCTTCTCTATCACTACAAGGCTCCATGCGAATTTTACATTGTTGGAAACAGTGTTGGAAGTCATTTTCTGTCAGCTCCTTCAGGACACGTGGCGCTTTCTCTTTTACAGCTTCCACAGGCTCAAATCTTGTCCCTTTTAATGCACATTTCACTTAAGGGAACAGGTAGAAGATAATAACATGTATTTAAACTTGGTTTTTTACTTATGATCCGGAAACGAAGCGTCAATCCATGCACTGGAAGAGCCGAAATTCACCGAGGGCCAATAAAGCTCGAATGAGCAAGTCAATTTAAAGCAATGATGATTTTTTTTTTTTTTTGCTATCCATGGGATTGTGTACCTTCGCTGGGTTCCTGAAGGTTAAACAATTCATCAATATTACCTTGAGGTACTTTCTAAACTACATCAAAACATCAAAGAGTAAGGAGAAAACGCCCCGAAATGTGGAAGGACAAATCATGGGTTCTTCACAAAGACAATGCGCCAGCTCATTCCGCGTTATCTGTCAAGAGGTTCCTAGCCAAGTACAGCATCTCAGTGTTAGAACATCCATCTTATTCACCAGATCTTGCACCATGTGACTTCTACCTGTTCCCTAAGGTGAAATCTGCATTAAAAGGGACAAGATTTGAGTCTGTGGAAGCTGTAAAAGAGAAAGCGGCACGTGTCCTGAGGAAGCTGACAGAAGATTCAGACACTTCCAGCACTGTTTCCAACAATGGAAAATTCGCATGGAACGTTGTAGGGATAGAGAAGGAGTGTATAATGAAGGTGACAATAAGTGATTGTGTATATAATAAAAATAAGTTTTTTTTACGTCAGTCTCGTTATTTAATAGCCACACCTCGTACAGGCAAATTTGTGATGAATGAAGTTAAGGTGACATTTGCTGGGTGAAAAATGTACTCGGTTCATCGTAAGAAAGATATTATGTCAAGTAAACAAAATAATGACGTCACTGAGTATGCGCATTATTTAAAAATGTGGACACGCTGATCAAAAAATAACAACAAAATATTTTTAAAAGTATTTTTACTTTCTCTTGCCTATATGAATATATAGGAAGGAAAGTATTGTTTTCATGTCGATTTTTCGAAATCGAGTTTTCACCGGATCTATACGTTTTCAGACCCCCTGAACCCAAAAAACATGTTTTTAGCGATTGGTCTGTGTGTGTGTGTGAACAGAATATCTCAAGAACGGAACATCGTACGAACTTGAAACTTGAAACTTAAGTTACGTACCACTACCGGACTCGACACGAACATTTTCATCAAAATCGGTCAACCGGAAGTGGTAGTTTATTCGTGTAATTTTTCACTTTTTTGCGATTTTCTCAAAAACTGGTCCTACGATTTTTTTAAAAATCGCCTGGTTTACTCAATTTTTTATTCTCTACAAGATAGGGTAGGCGCCATGTTTGCTGAAATTCTGGGTGAGGCTGTTTTCACGTAAAAACGTTGTTTTTTTAAGATTACAGCTTTAATATGCATTTTAGCGCAAAACTTTATATAATAAAAGTTGTAGAGAATTGAAAATTCTACAACTTTTATTTCAAACAATTTTTTGTGTAACGCTTAGTTTAGCGGTAATTTGCGATTTTCTGTTTTTTTCTCACGAAAATGTGTGAAAAATTGATTTTTTTAAGATTTCGGCCTTAGTATGCATTTTATGACAAAAGTGTATATAATTTAATTTATAGAAAATTAAAAGATCTACAACTTTTATTTAAAGCATTTTTCTCTACAGAGCCTAGTTTAGAGAGAAAGAGTGATTTTCCGTATTTCTAAGCCAAACTGAGGTTGATTTTCATTTTGCATCATTCACTCATGCTTAAAATAAGGTTATGTTTTTGAGGTTAGTTTTTTGTTTATTTCTAATATTTTATTAATAATGTTAGGTTTATTGTTAATTATTTGCATTGGCAAGAGAAAGTTGTGTGAGTGTTTCACACCAGATTTTTATAAATGAAACTGTTATGCCTACATCACAGGCCTATCATGACTGATGTCATGATGTTTTAAGTACCGATAAATAATTTTATAAAAATGGTAGGCCTTTATATCAATTTTTTTTCATGAATATATATGGTTACAAGTTATATGAATTACCTCTCATCTGTATGACGAAACAAGAGAACTTTAAAGTAAACATTTTAATTTTAATGATTAGTAATCTAATATTAGTTCAGTCACTCGTTATTTCACAATTAAATTTGAAGATGACTAATCCAAACCCATTAATCTCTCTCCACATTTTTGACAAAGAATCATCATCATTGTTATATGCTATCGATTTCGCTTTTGACATCGTATTGTCTCGCATCTTTTTTTTTTTTTGGTTTAACGTCAGACTGTTCTGTTACTACTGCTGATGCAGAAGGTGAAGGATGAAATGATTTTTAGTAACGTATGAAAATATGCCGTCCCTGAATGGGATTCGAACCCAACACCGCATGATGAGAGACGAGCACGTTACCAACTACGCCAATGCGTATCGCATCGTTCTTACGAGCATTATAATTTATTTTCAATTAGAAATTTAGAGTTACAGTATGTTTGTTGCAGGGCTAAAATAAATAGTTCTGTTTCTTATCGCATGGTCAGCCAATTAAATGACTGAATCATTTAAGAACAGAAGAGATAGAGGTGTAAAAGACACTAATCAGAGTTATCTCCTCTGAAAGTAATGAATTTCATTGTACCCTGTGGTGAATGAAGTGAAGGTGTCATTTACAGAGTGGAAAATATGTGCTTTTCAGAGGGCCCGGCATGCTGATAAGCATACTTTTCCATTTAGTGAGGAAGGTAATGATAAACCACCTCACTCCTCGTTTTACTTAGTAAAACCTCTAGAGGTTCTAACCAGCCTTTCGGCTGTTGACCTAAACAACAACAATTTATTTTCAATTAGAAATTTAGAGTTACAGTATGTTTGTTGCAGGGCTAAAATAAATAGTTCTGTTTCTTATCGCATGGTCAGCCAATTAAATGACTGAATCATTTAAGAACCGAAGAGATAGAGATGTAAAACACACTAATCAGAGTTATCTCCTCTGAAAGTAATGAATTTCATTGTACCCTGTGGTGAATGAAGTGAAGGTGTCATTTACAGAGTGGAAAATATGTGCTTTTCAGAGGGCCCGGCATGCTGATAAGCATACTTTTCCATTTAGTGAGGAAGACAATGATAAACCACCTCACTCCTCGTTTTACTTAGTAAAACCTCTAGAGGTTCAAACCAGCCTTTCGGCTGTTGACCTAAACAACAACAATTTATTTTCAATTAGAAATTCAGTGTTATAGTAGGCCTATATATATTTTTTTAAATTTATATTTATCGTTTAATTCTGTGTATGGTTAAAAGCACGTATCAGTTATCATTGTGTTGTATTCATTAAGTGTTGCATTTTTTTCTGAGTCACCGCTTTAACAGCTGATTTGGTAACCGCTGTTTGTTTACTCAACGTATCATTCTTACGATGAACCGAATATAGATGCATTTCAGAAGGCCTGGTATGCTGATAAGCACATTTTTCCACTCAGTGAGAATGGCGATGGGATAAACCACTTCACTCCTCGTTTTACTTAGTAAAGTCTCAAGAGGTTCAAACCAGCCTTTCAGGTGATGACATTAACAACAAATTTAAAGATGAGTATGAATAGGAAGAAGATAATTGGTATTATTCGAAACAACATTTTTTTTTTTGTCATCAGCCGAAAGGCTGGTTTGAACCTGTAGAGGTTTTACTAAGTAAAACAAAGAGTGAGGTGGTTTACCATTGCCTTCCTCACTGAGTGGAAAAGTACGCTTATCAGCATGCCGGGCCCTCTGAAAAGCACATATTTTCCACTCTGCAAATGACACCTTCACTTCATTCACCACAGGGTCTGGCTGTATAATGAAATTCATTACTTTCAGAGGAGATAACTCTGATTGGTGTCTTTTACACCTCTACCTCTTCTGTTCTTAAATGATTCAGTCATTTAATTGGCTGACCATGTGACAAGAAACAGAACTATTTATTTTAGCCCTGCAACTAACAGATTGAGTGTAAATAATTTGACACTCCACCTGTCTGTTATGGGCAGGAAACAACATTATCACTAATAATACAGCGGTACAGAACGTATCATTGCTCATAGCAGACAGCTTATCAAATTATTTGCACTTGATCTACTTGTTCCAGGGTTACAAAAATAGTTCTTTTTCTTATCATACGGTCAGGTAATTATATGACTGAAACATTTAAGAACAGAATTGGTAGAGGTGTAAAAGACACTAGTCACATTTATCTCTTCTAAGAGTAACGAATTTCAAAATACGGCCAAATTTGTGATGAATAAAGTAAAGGTCTGCCCATAACAGACAGGTAGAGTGTCAAATTATTTATACTCAATCTGTTCGTTGCAGGGCTAAAATAAATAGTTCTGTTTCTTATCATATGGTCAGCCAATTAAATGACTGAATCATTTAAGAACAGAAGAAGTAGAGGTGTAAAAGACACTAATCAGAGTTATCTCCTCTGAAAGTAATGAATTTTATTATACAGCCACACCCTGTGGTGAATGAAGTGAAGGTGTCATTTGCAGAGTGGAAAATATGTGCTTTTCAGAGGGCCCGGCATGCTGATAAGCGTATATACTTTTCCACTCAGTGAGGAAGGCAATGGTAAACCACCTCACTCCTCGTTTTACTTAGTAAAACCTCTACAGGTTCAAACCAGCCTTTTGGCTGATGACCTAAACAAACAACAACAACAACAACAAAGTAAAGGTGTCATTTGCTGGGTGAAAAGTAGATGGGACAGATGTTATCAGAGGGCCTGTTCCACTTAGTGAGGAAGGCTTTTATAAACCACCTCACTATAGAGGTTTTACTAAGTAAAGCCTCCAGAGGTTTAAACCAGTCTTTTGTGACTGATGACCTAAACAATAACAGTTTTCAAATGAAAGAACAATAGAAAATATTTACTATATACAAAAACCAATTAAAAAAAAAATTGAAATTATACACCAGTAAATAAGGTATATCTGCCCATAACGGGCAGATGAAGTGTTAAATTAATTGCACTCGATCTGTTGGTTCCAGGGCTACAAAAAATCGTTCTTTTTCTTATCACATAGTCAGCGAATTATATGACTGAACTATTTAAGAACAGAAGAGGTAGAGGTGTAAAAGACACTAGTCAGAGTTATCTCCTCTGATAGTAATGAATTTTACTATACAGCCAGACCCTGTGGTGAATGAAGTGAAGGTGTCATTTGCATGGTGGAAAGTGGGTGCTTTTCGGAGGGCCTGGCATGCTGATAAGCATACTCTTTTAACTCTGTGAGGAAGGCAATGGTAAACCACCTCACTCCTCGTTTTTACTTAGTAAAACCTCTAGAGGTTCAAATCAGCTTTTCGGCTGTTGACCTAAACAACACAAATAAGGTATATACAACTTTTCCCTAGAATGCATTAGTAATGCTTAGAATGCCCTCGATTGTTTAAAAAAAATACCACAAGAGCACAGATCCTACAAGAATTTCAGCAGACACGGCGGTTACCCTATCTTGTAGAGCATAAAAAATTTAGTAAATGAGGCGATTTTTAAAAAAATTATAGGTGCCGCTTTTTAGAAAATCGAAAAAGAAAAATTGCACGAATAAACATAGTACTTCCATTTGACCGATTTTAATGAAAATATAGAAGATTATAACTGTAAAAATTAAATTAAATCAATAGAATACATTTAAATATACAAATATATTATAAAAATTTAAAATATGAAAATTACGATTAGAAAATAATAATGATATAAATACTTTGAACAATCTGACGTCACTTATGATTTCTAAAATAAAAATTAAATTACATTCCATTGTCTTTTGTAATTTATTCCAGGATATCCAGTCAAAGGCAGGGCATTTCCGAACTGATTGAGGATTAAATAAAATAGGTGACGTCACACAGGAGATGATTGTCCCGACACGATGTAGCGAATGAATTAATACAGTGAACAAGTTTTAAAAAGAAAAAAAAAAACAAACCAGGAAAACCCTTTTCATTTAATAAAACTATAACAAAATACCACCATTCTTATAATAGTATACACATATTAAAACAGATAAAAAACAATAACCTCTCTGGGAATTTTTACAACACGATCGTAAAAAGTAACAGTCGTTTTAAATTTAGAATTAATTACTTTATAATACGGACATAGAAATATGATATGAAACTTCCCACGTGTACTCTCATGTATAAATATAAACAAGACTTTATTTCCATCCAATAAAAAAAAAAAATACAAATAGGGAAATCCGTGTGGCTTGTAAAACACACTGCAATGTAAATTCTATTTTAAATTGTTTATTACTTTTCATGTACGAGATGGTGGAAATCTTCCTGATAGATTTACTTAAGGGGATAGTCAACTCAAGAAAATTATTTTTTTTAAATTTTGATTGTTTTTTGCATTTATTAGTTTAAAATTTTATGAATCACAACATTTGTTTACTTTGTACGTTGACAAAAAGTTATAAAAACATTTGTTTAAAATAAAGCTCACTAGCAAGGGGAGTTGATATTCTTTAACTTTAAGTTTTCCGGAAATGTGATTTTTGCATGATTGTACATTCTTGGGAATTAAATATTTCGGTTAGTATTGGAGATAATTGAATGATGTTTTTTTTTTCAAATGTTCATAATTTCTTCCTCTATTATCTGTGGAATGATTATTACAGAAACCCTAGTAGGGATTTAGTTAAAAAATAATTTGTGAATACATAAAATAAATATTTTGAAAATATGGTTTTTCTTCAATAAATTCCTTGGAAGAAAAAATACAGACAAGCGCATAAAACAGATAATAGACAGCAATTTTATGTATTTTGTCGCATAAGAATCATGTTGATATCTTTCTTGTTTCCTGAGATATTTGATTCCCCGTAAAAGCCCAATTTTCCAACCTTACCCTTATATTAGAGGCTGTAATTAATTTTTTTTGGCTTGGTTCAAATGGTAGATTATTACTAGTAAATTACTCTTTCATTTAAAATAAATAATGATAAATTATAGCCTGAAATTTTGATTTTCATTTTGTGGGTTGACTACCCCCTTAATTAATCAACACAAAATCTTGAGGGGTTGGTGTAGCGATCAGCGCACAATGTTGTTATTGTTTTGGTCATCAGCCGAAAAGCTAATTTGAACCTCTAGAGGCTTTACTAAGTAAAATAAGAAGTGTAGTGGTTTACAATTGCCTTCCTCACTGAGTGGACAAGTAGCGTATGCTTATCAGCATACCAGGCCCTCCAAAAAGGATCTACTATCCAAATTACAAATAACACCTTCACTTCTTTCACCACAGGGTCTGGCTGTATAATGAAATTCATTACTCTCAAAGAAGATAATTCTGACTAGTGTCTTTTATACCTCCACTTCTTCTGTTCTTCAAAAAACTAGCTATTTTGTTCAGTCATATACACAGGAGGGTCGATTATCCGAACGTCAGTCATCCGAACCACCATCGATAACGAAAAATACGTATTTACTACCAAAATACGGACGTACAGTTCAACAAAAAAAAATCTAATGTGAAACACTCACACGACTTTCTCTTGCCAATACAAAAAATTAAAAATAAACCTAACATTAGTAATAAAACGTTAGAAATAAACAAAAAACTAACCTCAATAAACATAACCTGATTTTAATCATGAGTGAAAGAAGCAAAATGAAAATTACCCTCAGTTTGGCTTAAAAATACGGAAAATCACTCTTTCACGCTAAACTAGGCTCTGTAGAGAAAAATACGCTAAATAAAAGTTGTAGATCTATTAATTTCCTATAAATTTTATTGTATACACTTTTATCGTAAAATGCATACTAAGGCCGAAATCTTAAAAAAATCGATTTTTCACACGTTTACGTGAGAAAAAAACAGAAAATCGCTAAACTAAGCGTTATAAAAACAAATATTTAAATAAAAGTTGTAGAACTTTAAATTCCCTACAGCTTTTGCCATAAAGATTTTTGCGCTAAAATGTATATTAAAGCTGCAGTCTTAAAAAAATAATTTTTTACGTGAAAACAGCCTCTCCAAGAATTTCAGCAAACATGGCGCGTACCCTATCTTGTAGAGCATAAAAAGTTGAGTAAATCAGGCGATTTAAAAAAAATCATAGAAACGGTTTTTGAGAAAATCGCAAAAAAGTGAAAAATTACACGATAAACTTTACTTCCGGTTGACCGATTTTGATGAAAATATTCGAATATTCGAGTTGGGTCCGGTAGTGTTATGTAACTTAAGTTTCAAGTTTCAACTTCGTACGATGTTCCGTTCTTGAGATATTCTGTTCACACACACACACATAGACCAATCGCTAAAAACATGTTTTTTGGATTAAAGGGGTCTGAAAACGTGTAGATCCGGTGAAAACTCGATTTCGAAAAATCTACATGAAAACAATACTTTCCTTCCTATATATTCATATAGGCAAGAGAAAGTAAAAAGAAGATTTTATGAAGTCTGGTTAACTGATGTGAGATAAAATTCGGTTAAGTGAGGAAGGCTAGTGTAAACCAATTGTTTAACTTACTATGAATTGTAAATTAAAACTGGACTTGAGGTTACTGACCCAAAAAACAACAGAAAGAATATTTTAGGACGACCTACAGTTGGAAATAATTTCAGCTAAATCGAAATTAGATTGATGAAGTCAAAATGACGTGCGTAAGTAATAAATTTGATGACGTCGATCGGGAAACAGATTTATATACTATAATACGTCACCAGAGGTTTTTGTTTGTATTCCAAAATACACTTTAATAATTTTACAACCGAGAGTTACGTCAGAACACAACCACGTTGAAATACCTGTAGATTTAATAATACCCTGAAATTGTAGACCGGTGTGTGCCTTTTGATAGATGACGTCAGAAGGGTTGCAAACCGCCCCACCAAGCATTAATAAAAGTGGGATGAAATTATCAATGGAAGATGAACCCGTAGTTAGAAAGCCAGTAATCTTTCTCGAGTGACATCACGGCTGAGGGACCGAGAGGGTAAATTTTCCACCCACTTCTGTTGTTTCTAATTACAGTAATTCAAATCGATTATTCATAACTGAATTGTTATTGTAATATAAACTTTAATGTACTCTATGTTCATTAACAAGGAAACAATAATTAAAACTAACCGCAACGGTGGTCTAGTGGTAATACTCTAGTTACCACTGCATTGTAAACGGAATGTACCGGTTCGATTCCCGACCGTTGGTAACTGCAATAACATTTTCGTTAATCTGTAAACAGTAACGTATTTAACTACACTTTCAACCCATTTTATTGCATTTTAATATATTGACAACAATTATGGCTATGTAGTCGACAATAAAAAAGGGAAGTGGAAACAAAACGTTAAGAAAATATTTCCGTTATCAGTATTTGCATCAAAAACTACCATGTCGATCAATTATTGACGCAGATTCTAAACACATAGTCGTCGAACCGATACAGAGTACCCCTCGAATTATTACACCGATTTGAAATTTTCGAGTCGCATATTTTATGGTAAGGAGTCTATGGAAGCTGTAAAAGAGAAAACGGCACGTGTCCTGATGGAGCTGACAAAAGATGACTTCCAGCACTGTTTCCAACAATGGAAAATTCGCATGGAGCGTTGCAGGGATAGAGAAGGAGTGTATATTGAAGGTGACAATAAGTGATTATGTATAAAATTAAAATAAATTTTTTTACGTCAATCTCGTTATATCTGCCCATAACAGACAGGTGGAGTGTCAAATTATTTACATTCAATCTGTACGTTGCAGGGCTAAAATAAATAGTTCTGTTTCTTATCACATGGTCAGCCAATTAAATGACTGAATCATTTAAGAACAGAAGAGGTAGAGGTGTAAAAGACACTAATCAGAGTTATCTCCTCTGAAAGTAATGAATTTCATTGTACAGCCAGACCCTGTGGTGAATAAAGTGAAGGTGTCATTTACAGAGTGGAAAATATGTGCTTTTCAGAGGGCCCGGCATGCTGATAAGCGTACTTTTCCATTCAGTGAGGAAGGCAATGGTAAACCACCTCACTCCTCGTTTTACTTAGTAAAACCTCTAGAGGATCAAACCAGCCTTTCGGCTGTTGACCCTAACAACAACAACACAATCTCGTTATTTAATAGCCACACCTCGTATGTTGTAGATCAATTATTTAATTTTTTTTATTGAATTTCTGTGGTTTATATTTATTTTAAAGACGTGTATGCTTTTATTTTAAAAAAATAAATACATTTAAACCTAATTCACAAATTACTATTAATATACAGTAAACACAACCGTAACAATACAAGTAAGAATGTAGTTCATTTTTTTATTATAACAATGTATTCATGCACCATTCCTACCCCTCCCACATATATCCAATGCTCTTAACATAGACAAGGAAGTCTGCTTTGCAACATAACTGCAATGGACAAGTACAAGGTGTCTCAAAAAAACTTACAACTTAATCTCTAATCAATAAAGATCATGTTGTTTAAATTGAGAATTTTACTGGTGTCAAGAATTGAAACACTCACGCGCTCTGAATTATTCCTTGATATTAGTCGATTCTTTTAAAAATTTATCCACAAAGTTTTGAAATAACTGCTTCAGTAAGTACTAAAAGATTTTTAAAAGCTTTAGTAGGCCCGTAATCGATAAATATATTAAATTTAGGAGGACCGGGGAAGATGATTTCAGGACCTATATTTCTATTACGTGGCACCAAACACAATTGGCTTCCCTTACACCTTAAAAAAAATTGGTGTAAAACAGTCACCCAAATTTCTCTTGCCAATGTAAATAATAAACAATATAACCTATTTTTAATTATTAAAGTAAACAATGTGAAATGAAAATCATCAAATAATATATTAATCATGAATGTCGGGACCCCTAGAGGTACTTAAATTAAGTACCAAGTTTCAACTTCGTACGATATTCCGTTTTTGAGATATTGTGTTCCAACTCACACACGCGCGTGCGGTAATACACACACACACAAATACAGAACATTCGCTAAAAACATGATTTTTGATTTCAGGAGGCCTGAAAACGTGCATTTCCGATTAAACTCGATTTCAAAAAATCGATATGAAAACAATACTTTTTGTAATACTTTCCCGTGTATACTGGGACCCCGACGGGATATCCCATAAGCGGGAGATAAATCATTGGTAGTAAAAATATATATACTTTAGTGTTACAAATAGACGATAAAGACTTAATTTTAACCACCAACGGCTTGATGGAGTTGTAAACTCCTAAATTACTACCTGAAAGTGATAAGTCGAAAAGTGGGAAGGTGGATGAAACCCACTTTTACCCCTTCCTTTAAAAAAAATCCTAGATCCAGAACTACCTGTCATCCAGGGGGAAAATAATACAAGAATATGGCTAAAAAAGTGTTAAAGGGAATAAAATACGAATATCATAGTAACAATTTTTCTAAACAATAAAAAAATCATACCTTTTGTACACGTTTAATTCTGAAATTCCCAAAAATAAAATAAATGCGTAAGCCTAAATAACTGAAAACGAGTAACATAAAAATTATTCGAAAAAAAATTGATATAAAATGGTGGAGTGTCAAATTATTTGCATTCAATCTGTTAGTTGCAGGGCTAAAATAAGTAGTTCTGTTTCTTATCACATGGTCAGCCAATTAAATGACTGAATCATTTAAGAACAGAAGAGGTAGAGGAGTAAAAGACACTAATCAGAGTTATCTCCTCTGAAAGTAATGAATTTCATTATACAGCCAGACCCTGTGGTGAATGAAGTGAAGGTGTCATTTGCAGAATGGATCATATGTGCTTTACAGAGGGCCCGACATGCTGATAAGAATACTTTTCCACTCAGTGAGGAAGGCAATGGTAAACCACCTTAATCCTCGTTTTACTTAGTAAAACCCCTACAGGTTCAAACCAGCCTTTCGGCTGATGACCTAAACAACAACAAATACAAAAATAAAAAATTGACAAGGACACCGTTTCCAAACGAACTCTTTAAGTCCTTTTTCGACGACGCTAATTTACTAGCCGCTAGTAAATTAGCGTAAGTTTTTTATTTTTGTATTTGTTGTTGTTTAGGTCATCAGCCGAAAGGCTGGTTTGAACCTGTAGAGGTTTTACTAAGTAAAACGAGGATTGAGTTGGTTTACCATGCCTTCCTCACTGAGTGGAAAAGTATTCTTATCAGCATGTCGGGCCCTCTGAAAAGCACAAATTTTCCATTCTGCAAATGACACCTTCACTTCATTCACCACAGGGTCTGGCTGTGTAATAGAATTAATTACTGACGACGCTAATTTACTAGCCGCTAGTAAATTAGCGTCGTGGGAATGAAAAACTAGCAGCTAGTTCAGTTAACGCGCTCTGAATTCACTAGCACGCTCGTGACTTCGAACATGTTTGATTTTAATAGCGCTTGTAGCGGAGAAAAGGTGTCATAGTAAAGTTTAAACTATGTGATTGACTTGCGCTAGTAAACTATCTCGGTGTGAATGTTTGGAAACGCTACTCCAACCACCATCTGGTAAACTAGCGTCGTTGAATTAAACCTTTATAATATGAATGAATAGAATTGTATTTTTTTTAAACCACCCGGTATTTATAATAGTGTAATAGTATATATAAAATAAATGTACAGGGCAAGGACGTAAATGCAAGAGAAATTTTTTAAAGTTACTGAGACACGGTGTGCTGTCCTAATTGTGAACATTCCGACACAACGGTAAATTGTACAGAATAATTACGAGTACATAATACAGTACCAACGAATGGTCTTCTTAATAACAAACGAATTACTACTACAAATAAAGCACAATCGGTCTCCTCCTCCTCCTCCTCCTCCTACACCACCACCACTTACTCTTCCTTCTCCGTCTTCTTATGAAGTACAGTTATGATCGTATACGTAATAATTCATTATTTTCCTTACCTCTCACTTTAACAGATAAAAAATTAAAACAGGCTAAAAGACCAGAGAAAGGATTACGAAGAAGGTGGATGAAAGGGATAGTAATTACAGCGATTAAAATATTACAAAATAAAATGGTAAGTGCGGCAGACAGAACTATTTCACTCGCTGATCTTCAACTAACTTACTTTTATATTTTATTCTCTTTACCTTTCTTTTTAATAGAATAAGTAGATTCCAACTGGTTTGTGGCTACATCAACAGGACATTTAAACATCGGGACAGGAAAGACACACAGCTTAGAATGTATGATGTGATGGCTGTGCCAATCCTATTATATGGTTGTGAGACCTGGGTGCCAAGAAAGAGAGACTTAAGTCGAATTGCAGCAGTTGAGATGAGATACATGAGGGCGGTGAAAGGTTGCAGTCGGAGAGACCATATTAGAAATAGTGACATCTTACAAGAACTAGAAAGAAAGGAGTCAGTCTTGGATAAAATGTGGATATATAGACAAAGGTGGCAGCAACATGTATACAGAATGACTCCTGAAAGGACCCCTTTCCAAGCCCTAAATTACAAACCAGATGGTGTAAGAAGCTTGGGAAGGCCAAGAAAAAGATGGTGTGATGTGGGAACAGGCAATTTGCCTAATCCGTAAAGTAGAAGAAGAAGAAGAAGATTCTCTTTACCGTTTTTAATGCAGTGTCCGCAACGAAGTGAGGCTTTAGGTCATGGGTTTTGTTGTTTAGGTCATCAGCCGAACAGCTGGTTTGAACCTCTAGAGGCTTCACTAAGTAAAACGAAAGGTGAGATGGTTTACAAAATTGAAGAGCTAAATGGATAAAGGTGCTATGTAACAATTTTCAAAAATTGAATTTTTGTGACTGATAAAGTCACTATGTGTATATTTTTTATACAGATGACAGAATACTCTATCTCTACATTCTAAGAAAACACTAGTGGATTTATGTGCTACGTAAGCCTAGAGCTTAATTTATGCTTTTGCAGTTTAGAGAATAAAGATGATATGATAACTTAGATTTTTTTTCCTTCATATTGCAAGACTTTTTTTTATTTATTTATTTAACGTGGCATCAACTGCCAAGTCATTAGCGACGAACTGTACGAATATAACTTTGTTACCGATACTATGAGAATAATAGTGAAGACGCCGGTGACAGCGATAGTAAAGAACGCAATTCATTTGTAGGAAATTTTGTTTCAATAGAACAAGGCAGCTGGTAATCACAGTAAATCAAACATTTCTAGTCATGTAATTAAGCTATAGGCAATATTACAGGTCACATTTATTTCTTATAAGGTTTATGAAGAAAACATTTTCTCGGAATAAACCACAGCTTACAAAATGTATTTAGAAACTGCACGGTAGTGAAATGTACGAGTAGTGTCTCACTGTTGAGGTTGGCAGCACTGCAAATTTAACTTTCCTTTCTCACAGCTCATCAACACGCAAAAGGCAATCTCGTGACTTCAGTATCCAAAAGCAACCCACCGTGTTGGTCTAGAGGTAAAGTCGTCGCCAAAATCAGCTGTTTTTTAAAAGCAGATTTTCGGAGACGAAGTTTCCTGGTTCAAATCCTAGTAAATAAAGGTAGTTACTTTTATACGGATTTGAATACTAGACAGTGGTTACCGGTGTACTTTGATGGTTGGGGTTGAATTAACCATACTCTCTCAGGAATGGTCGGCCTGGGTCTGTACACGACTACACCTCATTTACACGTCATACACATCATCCTCATCTCATAGGGTCATGGGGTTGCTTATTGTTCTAAATGGAACAGATTGCAACGTACAAAAATTAGGAAAATAAAAAAAAAGTATCTATAAGCATACTTTTCCACTCAGTGAGGAAGTTGATGATAAACCACCTCACTCCTCGTTTTACTCAGTAAACCCTCTATTGAGGTTCAAACCAGCCTTTCAGCTGAGGACCTAAACAACAACAAATGTGAACTAAATATAAATAATTTTCCTAAATTAAGATTGTTTATAAAATTTGGAAAAGGTTACATACATTTGTTTTGATATGTTTCGAAAGAAAACCCGGAAGAAAAGTGTGATCCAATTAACGTTTCTATTTATAAAAGGCGGGAGTAAAACGATACTTTACAAATCAATAAAAAGTTCACGGGCGTGCAAGCTCGGTTAAAGCCAGTCACCATTCTCTTCCATCTGTATTGTATAACACAAAATAGGTCTACGCCTAAAACGAAACACTTTGTTCTCTTTGTTCCACTTTTTAAACAAATAAATAAATAACCTGTAAGGTTTGTACGATATTTTTTCAACTATCATTATAATTAGAAAAAGAAGTAATAAATCTATTTAAATTCATAATCTTGGAAAACATGCGCTAATTAGTTTTTAATAATAATATTATAAAAAAATCAGGTGTGAAACAATCACACGACTTTATCTCGCTAATGTAAATAATAAAACAGAAAGGAACTTATGTTTAGTCTTAGTGAACAATGTGAAATGAAAAAACATAACCTAATATTAATAATGAGTGAATGACGCAAAATGAAAATCAACCTCTGTTTGATTTCAAAATACGGGAAATTATCGATTAGCTTTAAAATACGCCTTTTACATGAAAATGGTTGAAATAAAAGTTGTAAATTTTTAAATTTGTAAAACTTTAATTATTTATACACTTTCGTCGTACTAAGGCCGCAATATTAAAAAAAAACAATTTTTACAGATTTTGATGAAACAAATAGCTGCAGAAAATCACTATATTCCGATAAACTAAGCATTGTTAAAAAAAAATATTTGAATTAAAAGTTATAGGTTTTTTAATACTCTACAATTTTGATTAGACTATATATAAGTTTGCTGTAGAATGCATATTAAGGCCTTAATCTTAAAAAAAAATTTCTTACGAGAGTACAGAGACACCCCAAGAATTTCAACAAAACAAAAAAAAAATGCTTACCCTACTTGTACTGCATAAAAAATGAAGTACATGAGACGATTTTTTAAAAAAATCATAGGACCTGTTTTTGAGAAAACCACACGAATGAACTACTACTTCCGGTTGACCGATTTTTATGTAACTGTTCGTGTTGGGTCCCGCAGTGGTACCTAATTTAAGTTTAATTTCGTACTCTATTTCATTCTTGCAGTCTCTCTCTCTCTCTCTCTCTCTCTCTCTCTCTCTCTCTCTCTCTCTCTCTCTCTCTCTCTCTCTCTCACACACACACACACACACGCACACACACACACACACAAACCCACACACACCCAGACCAATCGCTAAAATCATGTTTTTTGCACTCAGTGGACCATCAAACGTGTTATTCGGTGAAAACTCGACATCGAAATATCGACATGAAAACAATACTTTCTTTCCCTGTATATTCATATAGAGCAAGAGAAAGTAAAAAGAACTCTTTGCTACCTTGAATGAAATAAAAACACCAAATGTATCGGAAGAATATTGTCGAAACCTTTAAAATATGAATGATCGAATAAAACCGTTTTACGTTTAAAATTAGGATTGTCTGAAATTTCGGATAATCGGAAGTTAAACATAATAAGTAAAATTTCATTTCCGAAGTAAAGGTAGCTTCATTTATTTATGATCTCCGGTTTTTAAGAGCTATTGTTCTGTATCCACAATACGATGTTCACCAGCTATGAATAGCCGGTACAGTTGTTTCTCTTTGCATGGTTGACCTCCGACAAAGAACCTAAGAAGTGTGCGCTGTACTTGCAATTAATGGCAAATGTCTAACTGCTGTTTCAAACGGTGATTGCTCACAGCTGCAATTGTCTGTTCGTATAGTTTATCTAAATTATGCTTGTGTTTTCCTCGTATAAACTCCAACTAGATACTTGAATATTTAATTGTTGTTAATTTTAATTCTGTTTTTGTGGTTTATTCTTGAATATCTATTAAAGGAAGGAAATAATTATGAATTTCAATCATATACGGATTATTGACATAAGTGATTTTAAATCGCGGGAATGTAAATCGACTAATGTAACAAAATTCACCGTAACTTGGTTATTAACCAACGGATAATTTTGTTCAAAATAAAACGCGGCATATTATAGACTATTCATTAGCACTTTTCACTAAATTAAAAATCTAATGTGAAACAGACACTCGACTTTCTCTGGCCAGTATCAATAATGACCAATATAACCTACATTAGCACTTTTCACTAAATTAAAAATCTAATGTGAAACAGACACACGACTTTCTCTGGCCAGTGTCAATAATGACCAATATAACCTACACTAGCCACTTTCTCTGGCCAGTGTCAATAATGACCAAATATAACCTACATTAGCACTTTTCACTAAATTAAAAATCTAATGTGAAACAGACACACGACTTTCTCTGGCCAGTGTCAATAATGACCAATATAACCTACACTAGCCACTTTCTCTGGCCAGTGTCAATAATGACCAATATAACCTACATTAGCACTTTTCACTAAATTAAAAATCTAATGTGAAACAGACACACGACTTTCTCTGGCCAGTGTCAATAATGACCAATATAACCTACACTAGCCACTTTCTCTGGCCAGTGTCAATAATGACCAATATAACCTACATTAGCACTTTTCACTAAATTAAAAATCTAATGTGAAACAGACACACGACTTTCTCTGGCCAGTGTCAATAATGACCAATATAACCTACACTAGCCACTTTCTCTGGCCAGTGTCAATAATGACCAATATAACCTACCATTAGAAATAAACAAAATAAATAACCAACCTTTTTTTTTCTTATCCGAAGCGGCGAGAAAAACTCATGTTCACTCCCTAACGATGGGGGAAGTAGAGTTGATCTCAATTGAGGCGTTCTTGTCTAGCCCCAAGGAGGCCGCAACCGCCTTATCAACCAAAAACCCGCCGCCTGGCCACTTGATCCGACATCAGCAAACAAACCTCCACCTCCCTCGGAACTGTGGAGGGTTGTTTGCTGATGTCGGATCCAGTGGCCAGGCGGTGGGTTTTTGGTTGGTAAGGGGGTTGCGGCCTCTTTGGGGCTAGACAATGACGCCTCAATTGAGTCCAACACTGAAAATAACTAACTAACCTGGAAATACATAACTTAATTTTAATCGTGAGTGAATACTGCAAAATGAAACCCAATCTTACTTTGGCTTAATAATACGGAAAATCACTCGTTCACGCTAAACTAGGCTCTGTAGAGAAAAATGCTATAAAAGAGTTGTAGATCGTTTAATTTCCTATAAATTTGATTATATACACTTTTGTCGTAAAATGAATACTAAGGCTGAAATCAAAAAAAAAATTGATTTTTCACAAGTTTTCGTGGAAAAAAAAACAGAAAATCACTAATTACCGCTAAACTAAGCATTATACAAAAAAAATGTTACGAATAACAGTTGTAGGATTTTTAATTCTCTACAACTTCTATTATATAAATTTTTGCGCTAAAATGCATATTTAAGCCCCAATCTTAAGCAAAATAATTTTCTTCGTGAAAACAGCCTCACCGAGAATTTCAGCAAACATGGCGCCTACCCTATCTCGTAGAGCATAAAAATTTTAGTAAATAAGGCGATTTTAAAAAAGTCGTAAGAGCCGTTTTTGAGAACGCAAAAACGTGAAAAATGACACGAATAAAGTTCCGGTTGACCGATTTTGATGAAAATGTTCGTGTCGGGTTCGGTAGTGGTATGTAACTTAAGTTTCAAGTTTTCAGTTCGTACGATGTTTCGTACTTGAGATATTCTGTTTACACACACACACACACAAACACACACCGACCAATCGCTAAAAACATGTGTTTGGGTTCAGAAGGTCTGAAAACGTGTAGATCCGGTGAAAACTCGATTTCGAAAAATCAACATGAAAACAATACTTTCCTTTATGTATATTCATATAAGTAAGAGAAAGTTAAAAATAGGTGTAAGAGAGATTAGTGAGTCATCTCCTCTGAGAGTAATGAATTTCATTATACAGCCAGACCTGAATGAAGTATACAGGGTGAATGAAGTGAAGGTGTCATTTGCAAAGTGGAAAGTAAATGCTTTTCAAGGGGCCTGGCATGCTGATAAGCGTACTTTTCCATTCAGTGAGGAAGGCAACTGTAACCACTACACTCCTTGTTTTACTTAGTAAAGCCTCACAGGATCAAACCAGCCTTTCGTCGACGACACGTACAATATAATTTTAATATGACAATAAAAGTTCTTAACTATTTTATGCGGACCGACCTTGATTTGTCTCTAGTGTTGTGGCGGATAAAAATATTGTATTGGATGTTTCAATTTTTTGCTGACGTGTGCTTGTACAAACAATAGCTATCCTTTAGTTTCTATTGTTTCCATTATTTATCATTAACAGGCTGAAAACTACGTGAGTTTTAAAACAAGATTTAAATTAATGTTTGTGTCTTGTAGACGTCTGAACTGATACATAAAAAAAAATTTGTTCGTCAAACGATGATAATTCATTTTTATTTACTTTTGATTTCAACATATTAAAAAAAAACAACGCTTATAAAATAATAATCCGGCCAGTAGAAGCAAAATACAAGAATAATTCCCTTTCATACGGTAACAACTAAATAAAAATCTGGTGTGAAACACTCACGCAACGTTCTCTTGCCAATGCAAATAATTAACAATAAACCTAACATTTTCTTCTTTTTTTATTCCTAATTTGTGTACGTTGCAATCTGTTCAATTTAGAACAATAAGCAACCCCATGACCCAATGAGATGAGGATGATGTGTATGACGTATATATGAGGTGTAGTCTTGTACAGACTCAGGTCGACTATTCCAGAGAGAGTATGGTTAATTGAACCCCAACCATCAAAGTGCACCGGTAACCACTGTCTAGCATTCAAATCCGTATAAAAGTAACTACCTTTACTAGGATTTGAATCCGGAACCTTCGTCTCCGATTCCGGGTTCGATTCCCGGTTAGGTCTGGCTGGCATTTTATCGTCCATAAATTATCTCATATCATTAAGTACGTAAAAGCCAAAGTTTATGAAGAAATCTTAACCAATAGATATTAAGTAAATTTGTAACTTCATAAAGAATTTTATTTTGAATATCTGTGTGATACTTATTTTGGAAAATCGTGAAGTATAACCGGGAAAATCAATGATAAAGTTAATTTAAAACACCCCCTTCTATGGTCAGTAATAATCCAGCGCGAAGCACAGAAGTAATTTGCTAATACGATATATGACATGTAACTGAGGTAATGGTATAAAGTACCGTTTTATGGAAAAATTGAGTTCATAAAAGCATGTCGAACAAGGCACACTGTTTGCAGAGACTATGAGAGCTGAGTTGTCGAGACTTAGTTATAATGTTTAAACGTAGTGTATTTTCTTGTAGCAATAAACGTTTGCGAGTAATTTATTTAATAGAACAACCCTGTCCTCACTTAAAAGTTGACTGACCTTCGAAGAAGCTTCCTTCTCCGAGTAAACTGGACTTTATGTTGCCTTATATTTCAGCTCATTAAGAGCGGAAACTACTCAAAAAATCTGGTCTGAAACACTCACACAAGTTTCTCTTGCCAATGAAAATAATTAACAATAAACCTAACATTAGTAATTAAACATTAAAAATAAACAAAAAACTAAACTCAAAAAACATAACCTAATTTTAATCATAAGTGAAAGACGCAAAATGAAAATCAACCTCAGTTCGGCTTAAAAATACGGAAAATCACACTTTCACGCTAAACTAGGCTCTGTAGAGAAAAATGCTCTAATTAAAGTTGTAGATCTTTTAATTTTCTATAAAATTGATTATATACACTTTTGTCATAAAATAAATACTAAGGCCGAAATCTTAAAAAATCGATTTTTCAAACGTTTTCGTGAGAAAAAATCAGAAAATCGCTAATTACTGCTAAACTAAGCGTTATACAAAAAAATGTTTGAAATAAAAGTTGTAGAATTTTAAATTTTCTACAACTTTTATTGTACAAATTTTTGCGTAAAATTGCATATTAAAGCCGTAATCTTAAAAGAACTATGTTTTTACGTGAAAACAGCCTCACCCAGAATTTCAGCAAACATGACGCCTACCCTGTCTTGTAGAGATTAAAAAATTGAGTAAACCAGGCGATTTTTAAAAAAATCGTAAAACTAGTTTTTGAGAAAATCGCAAAAAAGTTGAAAATTACACGAATAAACTACTACTTCCGTTTGACCGATTTTGATGAAAATGTTCGTGTCGGGTCCGGTAGTAGTATGTAACTTAAGTTTCAAGTTTCAAGTTCGTACGATGTTCTGTTCTTGAGATATTTTGTATACACACACACAGACCAATCGCTAAAAACATGTTTTTTGGGTTCAGGGGGTCTGAAAATGTATAGATCCGGTAAAAACTCGATTTTGAAAAATCGACATGAAAACAATACTTTCCTTCCTATATATTCATATAGGCAAGAGAAAGTAAAAATCTGGTGTAAAACACTCACATGAGTTTCTCTTGCCAATGAAAATAATTAACAATAAACCTAACATTAATAATTAAACATTAGAAATAAACAACAAAAATTAACCTCAAAAAAAATTAGTGAACGACGCAAAATTAAAATCGACCTAAACCCACCGGGTTGGTCTAGAGGTAAAGTCGTCGCCAAAATCAGCTGTTTAACATCTGATTTTCGGAGACGAAGGTTCCTGGTTCAAATCCTAGTAAAGGTAGTTACTTTTATACGGATTTGGATACTAGACAGTGGTTACTGGTGTTCTTTGATGGTTGGGGTTGAATTAACCATACTCTCTCAGGAATGGTCGGCCTGGGTCTGTACAAGACTACACTTCATTTACACGTCATACACATCATCCTCATCTCATTGGGTCATGGGGTTGCTTATTGTTCTAAATTCAACAGATTGCAACGTACACAAATTAGGAATAAAAAAATAAAAAAATCGGACTCAGTGTGGCTTAAAGATTCGAAAAATCACTCTTTCACGCTAAACTAGGCGCTGTAGAGTAAACTGCCCTGAATAAACGTTGTAGATCTTTTAATTTTCTATAAATTTATTATAGATTACTTTTATAGTATGCATTTTACGATAAAAGTGTATATAATCAAATTTATAGGAAATTAAAAGCTCTACAACTTTTATTGAACGCATTTTTCTCTACAGAGCCTAGTTTAGCGTGAAAGAGTGATTTTCCGTATTTTTAACCCAAATTGAGGTTGATTTTCATTTTGCGTCGTTCACTTATGATTAAAATTAGGTTATGTTTATTGAGGTTAGTTTTTTGTTTATTTCTAATGTTTTATTACTAATGTTAGGATTATTGTTAATCCTTAATAGTTTATTAGTGTTGGCAAAACTGTTGTGTAATAAGGTTTACAGGAAAAAAATTCATTTTCCAATAGCGGGATGTTAAAGCTGCACTGACGGGTTTCTAACCTGTATGGAACTCCCCCATCTTCAATACTCCCCTTTTACTTACCCTAAACCCTTAGATGAAGGACTTTTGTTCAAAAATATCAAGTGTATTGGTACCTACTACTACTACTACTACACATAAATTGTTCTTTTTTAGATTACATTGTTTGCATTCTTATTATTACAGAGGGATGATATAAGTTGAACCTTTTTACATAGTACATGAGACATTGACATTTTTGACGGTTAGTGTTTTGTACTTTTATTATGGTTGCGGTGGGTCAGAACAAGGAAAATCTTTCAAAATAAATCTTTTAATTAGGAATTATCCATTAATATTCACATCAGTGTAAAATGTGATAAACATCTCAAGAACAAATTCTCTCAAAACTTTCATGACAAAAGAAATTTGTTACAAAATTGTTGTGTCTGTGTGTGAACAGAATTTGTCAAGAACGGAACATCGTACGAACTTGAAACTTGAGTTACATACCACTACCGGACACGACACGAACATTATCATCAAAATCGGTCAACCGGAAGTAGTAGTTTATTCGTGTAATTTTCACTTTTTTGCGATTTTCTTAAAAACTGGTCCTACGATTTTTTTTTAAAAATCGCCTGGTTTACTTAATTTTTTTATGTTCTGCAAGATAGGGTAGGCGCCATGTTTGCTGAAATTCTTGGTGAGGGTGTTTTCACGTAAAAACGTTGTTTTTTTTTTAAATTACGGCTTTAATATGCATTTTAGCGCAAAAATATATATTATAAAAGTTGTAGAGAATTACAAATCCTACAACTTTTAATTCAAACATTTTTTTGTATAACGCTTAGTTTAGCGGTAATTAGCGATTGTCTGTTTTTTTCTCACGAATCAATTTAAATTTATTACAAACGAATTCTAGTTATAATATTCATCCATATTATTGTTAAATCTACAACGGGAAAGGCGTTTTTTCTATAATTTGTGATTCTGTGCCCGTAACAGATAGGTTAAATTATTTGCACTCGATCTGCTAATTCCAGGGATATAAAAAATAGTTCTGTTTCTTATCACATGGTCAGCCAATTAAATGACTGAATCATTTACTAACAGAAGAGGTAGAAGTATAAAAGACACAAGTCACAGTTATCTTCTCTGAGAGTAATGCATTTCATTGTACAGCCAGACCATACGGTGAATGAAGTGAAGGTGTCATTTGTAGAGTGGAAAGTAGAAGCTTTTCAGAGGGCTTAGCATGCTGAAAAGCATAATTTTACATTCGGTGAAGAAAACAATGTAAACCACCTCACTCTTCATTTTACCTAGTAAAGCCTCTAGAGGTTCAAACCAGCCATTCGGCTGATGACCTAAACAATTTGTGAACGAATGTGATATCCTGATAAAAATCGGACTAAACCCTTCTCGGGTCGAGGCGCACGTATCCGATAAATAACATTTATTACTCTATATTCCCATGCATTACCACAGAGTGAAAATTTGGAGGGGTAGTAATTATTTGAAAACCTTCGATGTTATTGAGCAATCATGTGGTTTCAGTGGATCGATAAACGCCTCCTTAAGCCAATTTTCTTTCCACAAATTCCTGTTTTCTTACAGCAGACAACAAAAATGCTTATTTTTCACCTTCATAATAAAAAAAATAGTTCAGTTTCTTATCACATAGTCAGCCAATTATGACTGAACTATTTAAGAACAGAAGAGGTAAAGGTGCACAAGACACTAGTCAGAGTTATCTCTTTTGAGTTATGAATCATTAAACAGCTAGATCGTGCGATGAATGAAGTGAAGATGTCTTATGTAAGGTGAAAAGAAGATGCTTTTCAGAAGCCCTGGCATGCTAATAAGCATACGTTTTCTCTCAGTGAGGAAGGCATGGTAAACCACTGACTCCTCGTTTTACTTAGTAAAGCCTCTAGAGATACAATTCAGCCTTTCGGCTGAAAACCTAAACAACGAAACATCCACAGAATTATATTCCAGATAGAAATTCCTGTAATAACAACTACAGTTTTTCTCAATACGAAGTAAAAAATCTACAGTCAATTCATTATCATAGATTATTATTTAAACAGATAAATAAAACCAACGTTTACAGCATAAAATGATTACATAAAATAAACTGATTACCATAAATTATGTTTTTATATATTTTAAAGACCATTTAGAAAGACCCACAAAGAAGAAGGAAGACATTTAACAAAAAAAACATAATATAATAAATGTATAACAAACAATGACTGAAAGAGAAATCTTTAAAAGACCTATCAACCTTTCAACTCCCCCCATTTTAGTACACCACCATACTTCTTCAAAACTAAATATCCATCCACAGCACCCTTGATCTACAACACAAACTCCCTCCCTTCCAAGTTCGATTATATAGTCAGTCACATAACCAGACAGCAAACAAAACAAGAGAATACGGATAGTATAGATTTTGACAAGAGTGTCCTTGATTTATAAAAAGGGGGAAGGTTTGTATGACAGAGACTGTGGCTTTACGTTGTTCAATATTGTCGGCCATAAGAAATGTACATAAAAATCACGTACACAAATAACTAACTGGTTCGTAACATTTCATTATTATATATAAACGTTGCTACATAAATCATAAATAAGTAGGTAATTAATTTTAATTACGCAATAAATTAAAAAGAATCTGGTGTGAAACACTCACACAACTTTCTCTTGCCAATGCAAATAATTAATAATATAATCTAACATTTTTTTTTTTAGTCCTTAATGTGTGTACGTTGCAATCTGTTCAATTCAGAACAATAAGCAACCCCATGACCCAATGAGATGAGGATGATATGTATGACGTGTAAATGAGGTGTAGTATTGTACAGACTCAGGTCGACCATTCCTGAGAATGTATGGTTAATTGAACCCCAACCATCAAAGTACACCGGTAACCACTGTCTAGCAATCAAATCCGTATAAAAGTAACTACCTTTACTAGGATTTGAACCAGGAACCTTCGTCACCGAATCTAACATTAGAAATTAACAAAAAAAAAAAAACTAACCTCAATAAACATAATCTAAGTTTAATCATGAGTGAAAGACGCAAAATGAAAATCAACCTCAGATTAGCTTAAAGATACGGAAAATCACTTTCACGCTAAACTAGGCTCTATAGAGAAAAATGCTCTAAATAAAAGTTGTAGATCTTTTAATTTTCTATAAATTTAATTATATACACTTTTGTCGTAAAATGCATAATTATTAAGACTAAAATCTTTTAAAACATTGATATTTCACACGTTTTCGTTACAGAAAATCGCAAATTACCGCTAAATTAAGAGTTATACAAAAATATTTTAGGAATAAAAAATGTAGTATTTTATTTTCTCTAGATTTTTCAAGATTTGGATCTTGAAGATCCAAGATCTACAAGATTTGGATAAGTGGTTTAACAAAGTGAAAAAGGATATAGTGAAAACTGAAATAAACCGATAAAATATAAATGATCAAACAAAATTCAGACAACTGATTACTGATTTTAAGGGCTTCGAAGAGGAAAAGCACAACACTTGATGGACGAAAACGGAGAGAAGCCTACAGTGAAAGAATGCTAAGAATATAGGTTGCAAATAGAGCTTTCAGAAATGTATACAAGTTTCTTTAAATGTCCAAATATTATAGAGTAGAAAGGTTAACCCTTTATAGGGCAGTACTACAGGGGAAAATATACATGGGGCATAAAATATTAAATTTTGTTTTATAGGGGACTTGAATAATATATTTCTAGTGCCAAAACAGTAAGATATTTCTTTTTTCATGTAAAACCCTAGTAATTATACTTACCAAGGAAGTTTATTGAACTGGGAATCGCATAATGTTTAGTGGTAAGAATGCTTATTAAAACAACTTGTAATCCTATATAACAGAAAAATCTGGTGTGAAACACTCACACAACTTTCTCTTGCCAATGCAAATGATTAATAATAAACCTAACATTATTAATAAAATATTAGAAATAAACAAAAACTAACCTCAAAACCATAACCTTATTTTAATCATGAGTGAATGACGCAAAATGACAATCGAACTCAGTTTGGCTTAAAAATACGGAAAATCACTTTTTCACACTAAACTAGGCTCTGTAGAGAAAAATGTTTTAAATAAAAGTTGCAGATCTTTTAATTTTCTATCAATTCTATTATATACACTTTTGTCATAAAATGCATACTAAGGCCGAAATCTTAAAAAAATCAATTTTTCACACATTTTCGTGGGAAAAAAAACAGAAAATCGCAAATTACCGCTAAACTAAGCGTTATACAAAAAATTGTTTGAAATAAAAGTTGTAGAATTTTCAATTCTCTACAACTTTTATTATATAAAGTTTTGCGCTAAAATGCATATTAAAGCTGTAATCTTAAAAAAACAACGTTTTTACGTGAAAACAGCCTCACCCAGAATTTCAGCAAACATGACGCCTACCCTATCTTGTAGAGAATAAAAAATTGAGTAAACCAGGCGATTTTAAAAAAAATCGTAGGACCAGTTTTTGAGAAAATCGCAAAAAAGTGAAAAATTACACGAATAAACTACCACTACCGGTTGACCGATTTTGATGAAAATGTTCGTGTCGAGTCCGGTAGTGGTACGTAACTTAAGTTTCAAGTTTCAAGTTCGTACGATGTTCCGTTCTTGAGATATTCTGTTCACACACACGCACGCACGCACGCACACACACACACACACACACAGACCAATCGCTAAAAACATGTTTTTTGGGTTCAGGGGGTCTGAAAACGTATAGATCCCGTGAAAAATCGACATGAAAACAATACTTTCCTTCCTATATATTCATATAGGCAAGAGAAAGTAAAAATGTGTAGAATAATTTATCTCAACTTTATATTAGCATGAATGCTTGCTTTTCCGTAAAAACTCGAATTTTCTAACCACTGTACAAAAGTAACAACAAAACAACACGGTTCTATAACTCATGAAGGCTAACTCTAGCTCATGAAGGCATAAAAATAAGAAAGTAAAGAAAAATACTTTTTTACAGAATTTAGATGTTCACAACCACTACACAAGAAACAGAATCGATTATTATGTTGCTAATCACAACACTAAATTGTTTGAACAAAAACCAACTTATGCAGGCAGAAAATACATCAATAAATTGCCACAAGGTTTAAAAAGTTGTGACAATTTAAGTCATTTTTAAAAAAAAAGCTAAAACAATATTTGATTGATGAAACATTTTACAGTGTGGACGAACTCCTTTCTTAATAGTTTTGATTGAAAAATATCAAACTTCTAATTAAACAAATATTGTGTACTATTTGATGCAAAGGGGTTCATGACAAGCCTACTGAGTTAAGCAGTAGCAGGAAAAAATTATTGGCAAGTGATGAATTTGTCATAGTGTTTGATTTTTTTAATTTTTGTGTGATATTTGATTCAATGGGGTTCATGACAAGCCTACTGAAGTAAGCAGTAGCAAAAACAATTTTCTGGTGGTAAGTGATGAATTTATCATTGGTGATAAACTTTCAGTTTATCAGTTTTATCTTGACATGTCCTATATTCCCTTTGGAGTCTCTTGGATGCAAGGGGAAAAAATAACGCTTGTGTAACTCATGAAGCAAATGACCGCTGCCCACTAATTTCAAAATGTGGATAGCCTACTTAAAAAGAAAACATCTATAAAGCCATAAAATGCCAATAGGGTTCAACTGCAAGGCGTATTCTTTAAAAAAAATCTGGTGTGAAACACTCACACAACTTTCTCTTGCCAATGCAAATAATTAATAATAAACCTAACATTATTAATAAAATATTAGAAATAAACAAAAACTAACCTCAAAAACATAACCTTATTTTAATCATGAGTGAATGACGCAAAATGACAATCGAACTCAGTTTGGCTTAAAAATACGGAAAATCACGCTTTCACGCTAAACTAGGCTCTGTAGAGAAAAATGCTCTAAACAAAAGTTGTAGATCTTTTAATTTTCTATAAATTTAATTATATACACTTTTGTCGTAAAATGCATACTAAGACCGAAATTTTAAAAAAATCGATTTTTCTCACGTTTTCGTGAGAAAAAAAACAGAAAATCGCAAATTACCGCTAAACTAAGCGTTATACAAAAAAATGTTGCAATAAAAGTTGTAGAATTTTACATTCTCTACAACTTTTATTATAAAACGTTTTGCGCTAAAATGCATATTAAAGCCGCAATCTTAAAAAGAAAAAGTTTTTGCGTAAAAACAGCCTCACGCAGAATTTCAGCAAACATGGCGCCTACCCTATATTGTAGAGCATAAAAAATGTAGTAAACCAGGCGATTTTAAAAAAAATCGTAGGACTAGTTTTTGAGAAAATCGCAAAAAAGTGAAACATTATACGAATAAACTACTACTTCCGGTTGACCGATTTTGATGAAAATGTTCATGTCGGGTCCGGTAGTGATATGTAACTTAAGTTTCAAGTTTCAAGTTCGTACGATGTTCCGTTCTTGAGATATTCTGTTCACACACACGCACGCACGCACACACACAGACACACACACACACAGACCAATCGCTAAAAACATGTTTTTTGGGTTCAGGGGGTCTGAAAACGTATAGATCCGGTGAAAACTCGATTTCGAAAAATCGACATGAAAACAATACTTTCCTTCCTATATATTCATATAGGCAAGAGAAAGTAAAAATCGACCTTATTGCCAGTGGTAAGTATACTTACCACAGACCTATAAAGGATTAAACTACTATCCAGAACGCAAAAGAACTGACAAAATATTCACTTGAAGTGTATCGAAGAAAAATGTTCAAAAACATTGACCTAACAGTTAAATTGATAACCAATTAAATGGTACTAGGAACGCTGGAAAAATTAAGACTAGAAAACCAAATAGTACATTTTTTCAGAAGTCATTTCTCTATCTTGAGAAGCGATTCGTTAACGTACTTCCACCCCATATACACAGTATTATGTCACCACATCTATTAAAACATAAACTAAAATATCATATAATATCGATCTACGAGCAAGAACTTAAGAAACTTTTCCAGGTCTTAAAATAACTGTTTTATTAGTTTTTCATTTTTCTCTTTTCTCGACAGTTTAACTGTCTCTTTGTGCTCATTTATTGAATTAATTTCGTATAAAGTTAAAATATTTACATCGTGTTTGTTAAAATATATTATTGTAAAGTAGTTAGTTATAAAATAAAAAATATAATATCGCTATTATAATATAGCTACCAGTAGTAATTTAACTTAGTAATTTTATAGTAGTTCTAAGTATTTTAAGTGAATTAAAATGTTTTTGTTCTGTGTACTCCTATGCGCGGACAGAACTCTTTGTGAAGAAGAGTTTTTGCGTATAAGTATATTTAGTTTAGTCATGAATTGTAATTTTAATGTAGCTACATTTTACTAAATAAAATAAAATAAATTAAAATACTTAAATGAATTTCCCCATACTTTTTTGTTGTTCACGTTTATAAAATGTTTAACAGTAAAAGTAAATTAATAATGCTTATAAATAAGTTTGTCATAAATCCTGATTTTTTTATGGAACAGTCCGATTTCTGAAATATCCCGATCAGAGTATTCGGATTTAAAATATAATTAAAGTTGAAATAGCATCGTCTTGAAAGTTTGGAGTTTCGCTTTGAATACATCTCTGGCCGAGTACAACGCATAAATTTAAAATTTTTAAACAAAAAAATCGTTCATTTTACTTCAAATTATTGAAATCATCAGGAAATCAAATTATTGAAATAAAGGTGATATTGATATAAATTGGCTCAAAACTCTACAATTATTTATTACTGACGTTACCAGCAATAATTTTAAACGATAAAACCATTTAAAGTATAATACATATAAGTTAAGATAACACCATATTTACTTTTGTTGTGGCACATCAAAGAAGAAAAACTAGACGAGATGAGGTAAAACTTAACAGTTTCTGAAATTGACTCAGAAACGATCAATTTGAAATTGAGTACCTCATAAAACACAGCTTGTCTTTTTGGTTGACTAAACAAATAGCAAAAAAACATAATAAAATTACCGACACAATTTTGGAAGCCAATGCTAGCTTTGGAATCCAATAACATTTCTAGTACACAAGGTTTGAAGACCCAAATGTGCGTACCTGAAACAAAACAAAAAACGTAATGTTAGTTATGGTGCAGCACCACCGAATTTCAAAATAACTTAACTCATAAAAATAAGTAGGACTACATTAACGTAAATTAAAAGATTCTTTCTATCAATCTATTTAACTAAAAACGGCATACTTCAAAATATGTAGCCACCGTAAAATCATAATAAAAATATTTGAATTCCCAGACATTTTACATATTCATACCCTAACGTAAATAAAAAAAAGAACATAAAATTAACATGTTTACCTATGAAGGGTTCACGGGAATAAGGGCATTGTTATTTTACAATTTAATTTTTTTTTTGGAAGACATGATTTGTTCTGCTTGTACTATTTTAGTCTCTCCCACTTCTGTGCATCGATACTATTCCTCAACTGTCGATTTAGCTGTTAATCATCGGTCACGCTGCTCCAACTATCACGAAGAGGCAGTTATAGGGGGAACTTTCCCCAGGCTTTATTTAGCGCAGGCCCATGGGACATATTTCACTATGTAGTTCTGTTATAGCCATTATAATACTGTGATATGTGTTTCTGTACGTGAGAGAGTGGCTTAGAATCACCGGAAGGGCTGATCTAAGAGAAACAGAGAAAATAAGAGAGAAAGATCCTCAGCAAGATAATGGGTCCGAAGATTGTAAACGGACAATATAGGTTACGATGTCTAGAAGACTGTACAAGGAAAATTAACGATTAACGGAAACGATCTGAAAAAGATGACTACAATTTTACGGACACCTGTGAAAAATGAATGACTACCGCGGTTGACAAAACAAACTTTTAAGACACTAAAAGAAAGACCTAAGGTTATCGGATAATTGGATTAAAGAAGTCAGAAAGAATATTGAGACAACCGGAAAAAACCAAGAAAACTTAATGAAACGAACCAAATTCAAATAACTAATTACGGAATTCCATGATGAGCAAAAACAAAACACAAGATTGGGCAGAAGAAACGAGAAAATCCTACAGGGAACGAATGCTGAGAACATGAGCTACAAAAAGAGTTTCCGGAAACGTCTAAAGTCATCTGACGCGGTCTAAAATTGGACCTATACGAGGAAAAAATAAAGGGTTCATGGGAATAACGATTAGAGTCCAAAATAACGTTTCAGAATTTGAAAAAAGAAATTATATAAAGCCCTTTTGAATTTACATTCAATTTATAATTTTTAATCTGGTGAAATATTTTGTTTAGGTCAACAGCCGAAAGGCTGGTTTGAACCTCTAACTAGAGGTTTTACTAAGTAAAAACGAGGAGTGAGGTGTTTTACAATTAGGCCTACCTTCCTCACTGAGTTGAACGAGTATGCTTATCAGCATGCAAGGCCTCCGAAAAGCAACCATTTTCTACCCTGCAAATGACACCTTCACTTCGTTTACCACAGGGTCAGGCTGGATGAAACGAAAACTCTGACTAGTGTCTTTTACACCTCTACCTCTTCTGTTCTTAAATAGTTCGGTCATATAATTGGCTGACTATGTGATAAGAAACAGAACTATTTATTGTAGCCTAGGAACTAATAAATCGAGTGCAAATAATTTAACACTACACCTGCCTGTTACGGGCAAATCTTCTTATTAAAAAATATTAAAATATGCCAGAACAACATAAATGACATATTATGCTGTTACGAGAAGTGAAAATTATTTTGTGAAATATTCTAGAGGATTTAAGATACTTGGAAAATTTTTTAAACCTGGTTTCATTCCAATCAATAAAAATACTCAAACCTTGAACTAAATAAAATACAATATGTACACATTATATATTATTATTATTATTATTAATAAACATTAATTTCCGTCTTGAAAAAATGTGGCAAAAAATTAACATTATATTATAAATAGATATCCGACGCACATTGATGCACCTTCTGAGGTAAACAATAACGGGCATAATTGTCCGATTTGAATAAGTAGTACTTTTTAAAAAATCTGGTGTGAAACACTCACACAACTTTCTCTTGCCAATGCAAATAATTAACAATAAACCTAACATTAATAATAAAATATTAGAAATAAACAAAAAACTAACCTCAAAAACATAACCTTATTTTAATCATGAGTGAATGATGCAAAATGAAAATCAACCTCAGTTTGGCTTAGAAATACGGAAAATCACTCTTTCTCTCTAAACTAGGCTCTGTAGAGAAAAATGCTTTAAATAAAAGTTGTAGATCTTTTAATTTTCTATAAATTAAATTATATACACTTTTGTCGTAAAATGCATACTAAGGCCGAAATCTTAAAAAAATTAATTTTTCACACATTTTCGTGAGAAAAAAACAGAAAATCGCAAAGTACCGCTAAACTAAGCGTTATACAAAAAATTGTTTGAAATAAAAGTTGTAGAATTTTCAATTCTCTACAACTTTTATTATATAAAGTTTTGCGCTAAAATGCATATTAAAGCTGTAATCTTAAAAAAACAACGTTTTTACGTGAAAACAGCGTCACCCAGAATTTCAGCAAACATGACGCCTACCCTATCTTGTAGAGAATAAAAAATTGAGTAAACCAGGCGATTTTAAAAAAAATCGTAGGACCAGTTTTTGAAAAAATCGCAAAAAAGTGAAAAATTACACGAATAAACTACCACTTCCGGTTGACCGATTTTGATGAAAATGTTCGTGTCGAGTCCGGTAGTGGTACGTAACTTAAGTTTCAAGTTTCAAGTTCGTACGATGTTCCGTTCTTGAGATATTCTGTTCACACACACACACACACGCACGCTCGCTCGCACGCGCGCACACACACACACACACACACAGACCAATCGCTAAAAACATGTTTTTTGGGTTCAATGAAAACGTATAGATCCGGTGAAAACTCGATTTGTTAAAATCGACATGAAAACAATACTTTCCTTCCTATATATTCATATAGGCAAGAGAAAGTAAAAATTACAATGTGTGAAAGGAAATCCACCGGGTTGGTCTAGAAGTAGAGTGGTCGCCAAAATTAGCTGATTTTCAGGGACGAATGTTTCGTGGTTCAAATCCTAACAAAGAGTTACTTTTATACCGATTTGAATACAAGAAATTGGTTACCGGTGTACTTTGATGGTTGCGGTTCAATTAACCATAATCTCTCATGAATAGCCGGCCTGAGTCGGTAAAAAATTATGTAGAATGCGGCTGTACGTTGTATGTTTTACTTAAAAAAACATATTCCCTTGTGATTCCCTTGGTTGGATTAAGGCCAATAATGGAACGTTGGCATGTTATAGTTTAATTTATGAAGTATTAAAGTTGGACTAACTAATTTATTTAGATTAGGCCTAAGAAAGCCTATTAATGTTTTAAATACGATTTACTGTTAATGAATTTGAATACTAAATGGGGTTCAATATAATTGAAACAAGAAAATATGTAACACTATTTTTATTGAAAAAAAATTACAATTAAAATATTATTTTAGGTTATTAGAATTTTAAACAATTTTGTATTAATCTCACCGTTTTACAATTTATATATTTGTTTACTTATAAATAGGCTACATAAATAAATGCATAAAATAAATTAAACAAGTGAAAATCGGATTAACAGACAAAAGAAAATGAAATTAAACAAATGACAGTCGGTAAGAAATGACTACGTTATTTTAGAACTGACCATAAAATTAAAATTTTTAAAGTAAATTAATTAAATTTGATAAATAAAATGTTGAACTCGGTTGAAAAAATATGTTCATAATGATTTAATAAACTTTACCGGTATTTTTGTTTATCCAATCTGTAAAGTCTCTCCGTTGATAACTTGTTAACACATTATACTTTTCCCTTACACGTTGTTTACTTTAATACAGTTATTGAATAAGATGTAATAATTATTTAAATAAATAGAATAGATTTACTGATGAATATTTCAAAATTTACGGAGCCATAATCGACATGAACCTCGTTAGACGCTCAGTTAAGTTACCACTAAGGGCCCAATATGGCCGGTTTCATTTGTTTTACAAACTTTCATTTTCCATAATTGAAAAAATGGGTAAAGTAAACTGGACGATGCCATCTACCTGAGGGACCGGAGGTTTAAGGAAATCTGCGTTTTATTCGTGTAGAAAGGGTCGCCTATTGTGTTTTATTACTGGTGAAATGGTCGCTTGTTGTTATGATCCGATGGACTCGTCTAGTTGTCTAAAGGCACTTTTACAGTTAACCTGTTTTAAACCTATGCCATGCATATGAACATGCAAAGATCTGTGACTGTTTTTGGTAAATGAGGTGGTTATTGTGAAAAAACTAATAATTTTCCATATTATCAAAAGTGGCTGCATGAATAGTGAAAACGAAGAACTCAAGAAATAAAATCTTCTCTTGCTGCACTACTGCACTATTTATATTTTTACTTTTTAAGTTTTATTTGTTAATTTAAAATACATTATAATTATGTTTTATAAAATTTATGTACAATAAAGTGCATTATCTTTGCATATTCATTTGCATGGCATAGGTTTAAAACAGGTTAACTGTAAAAGTGCCTTTAGACAACTAGACGAGTCCATCGCATCATAACAACAGGCGAACCTTTCACCAGTAATAAAACACAATAGGCGATCCTTTCTACACGAATAAAACGCAGATTTCCTTAATCCTCCGGTCCTTCAGGTAGATGGCCTCGTCCAGTTTACTTTACCCGAAAAAATAGTACGTAATGAAATATTTATTCAGATTTTTAAAATATGTTTGAAAATTAGTTTATTATGTTATTTGTTGTTTAACACTGTTCTTTGAATTACTGAATTGTTTTCAATTATTAATTAATTTTTAAACCGGCGCTACACGGCGTAAGTTACTTCATTGATGATTCTAGATTCTCTTTTGACCAGCGCTTTTGTAAATAATTTATGAAAGCTGAGTGTTTAATAAATTTATTTATTACTTATCAATTGTTTTTAAAGAATTTTAAAAATATTATAATGTTATTTATTAAACACGAAAATTGTCAGTAATTACAATATAAGAACAAAAATTTTAATTAAAAACAATGATGGTACAGTCCGGTTCAGTTCACACTGGACATAACCTATAATGTACACCTCATTTACAAGTCATACAACTTCCTCATATCATTGTACCATGAGGTTGCTTATTGTTCAAAATTAAACAGATTGTACACATTAGAGATTAAAATGAAAAAGAATATTTGAAAGGAAATTACAAAATAGCGAGTAATAATCCAAACATATTTAACTGATTAATTTTTAGATGAAAATCGCTAAATTTATTTTCCAATTACTGAATAGGTTAAAACAAATGAAATCAACACAACTAGAGAGGATATTAGAGCCAAAATGCTGGCGGCAAAACGTCACTAGTGTATAAATAGGTAGGGGAACATTATGTAAATAGCTCCTGCAATGCTAAGTCGATCCAGAACAACAGATGAAGGCACGGTCGTATGAAAACTACAATCTCTATAGCCCCTTCAATGAAGCGAAGCAGACCGAAGTGAGAGAGGAACTTTTCTTGCTGGGGTAAATCCCCCACAATTCCAACATCTACTCCCCTCCTTCTAAAGGCGAAAAGGAATAATCATCACACGCTCCCTTTCATATCATTCATTCTATCTTTGTCTAAATCATATTAAGACATCGTTAACTAATAAAAACTGCCTAATTCATATTTTTATTTTGACACTTTTTTTTAAATTAACTTTATTTAAACATTTTTTTACTTTCTCTTGCCTATATGAATGTAGGAAGGAAAATATTGTTTTCATGTCGATTTTTCGAAATCGACTTTTCACCGGATCTACATGTTTTCAGACCCCTGAATCCAAAAAAAACATGTTTTTAGCGAATGGTCTGTGTGTGTGTTTGAACAGAATATCTCAAGAACGGAAACGAACTTGAAACTTAAATTAGATACCACTAGAGGACCCGACACAAACATTTTCATCAAAATCGGTCAAACGGAAGTAGTAGTTTATTCGTGTTATTTTTCACTTTTTGCGATTTTCTCAAAAACTGGTCCTACGATTTTTTAAAAAATCGCCTGGTTCACTAAACTTTATATGCACTACAAGATAGGATAGGCGCCATCTCTGCTGAAATTCTTGGTGAGGCTGTTTTCACGTAAAAAAAATGTTTTTTAAGAATGCGGCTTTAATATGCATTTTAGCCCAAAATGTATAATTAAAGTTGTAGAGAATTTAAAATCCTACAACTTTTATTTCGAACATTTTTTATGTATAACTCTTAATTTAGCGGTAATTAACGATTTTCGGTTTTTTTTCTCACGAAAACGTGTGAAAAATCGATTTTTTTAACATTTCGGCCTTAGTATGCATTTTACGACAAAAGTGTACACACCCAAATTTATAGGAAATTAAAAGATCAACAACTTTTATTTAGAGCATTTTTCTCTACAAAGCCTAGTTTAGTGTGAAAGAGTGATTTACCGTATTTTTAAGCCAAACTGAGGGTAATTTTCATTTAGCGTCATTTACTCATGATTAAAATCAGGTTATGTTTATTGAGGTTAGTTTTTTGTTGATTTCTAATGTTTTATTACAAATATTAGGTTATATTGTTCATGACTAACCGGGTTGGTCTAGAGGAAAAGTCGTCGCCAAAACCAGCTGTTTAACAGCTGATTTTCGGAGACGAAGGTTCCTGGTTCAAATCCTAGTAAAGGTAGTTACGAGGGTAGGCTGATAAGTAATGCACACATGCTTGTAGAAGACGAACAAAAAGAAATAGCAAGATGGGGTAAATAACAAATTAAAGTACAAATCTTAACCTACCAAATTATCTATTTATTTTTCAATATAGTCACCGTTAAGCATTACACATTTCTCCCAACGTTTAACAAGTTTTTTCATTCCGTCACTGAAAAATTCTTCCGACTTTCCTCGAACCCAGGACGCAATAGCTGCCTTCACCTCATTGTCCGAGCTGTAATGATTACCCTTAAGGTCTCTCTTCAGTAGAGGAAAAAAATAAAAATCGCAAGGCGCAAGGTCGGGAGAATACGGAGGGTGTAAAATTGGTTGAAACTTCAGGTTTCTCAGAGCCTCTCCAGTTGCACGCGAAGTGTGTGGACGAGCATTGTCGTGTTGCAAAATTATTGGCGCCAGGTTGCCTCTAACACGACAAACTCGACGTCGGAGGTGTTTCAGAGTCTGTATATACTGAGCAGAATTTACCGTTGCCCCTCGTTCCAGATAATCAGTCACATAAACTCGGCGAGCATCCCAAAACACAGTCAAAAGAATTTTTTTTGCGGACGGTTGTGTTTTGAACTTTTTCACAACAGGAGAATGTGGATGACGATATTCAGCGCTCTGCCTTTTTTCTTCGGGATCGTAATGATGAACCCATGACTCGTCCCCCGTCACAATATTCAAAAGAAAGTCGTCTCCTTCGTCACGGTAGCGCTTCAAAAGTTGTTCACAGCATTCCAATCGACGCTGTTTATTCTCGTCTGTCAGACGGCGTGGTACCCATCGTGCACAGATTTTACGGTATCCCAATTGTTCAATAATGAAGCCAACACGTTCCTTAGATATTCCAATTTGGTTTGCGATACGCTGTTGAGTGATTCGCCGGTCATTTTGAATCAAATCATCGATGAGTTTGCGACGATTATCGTCTGAGGCAGTGATTGGTCGTCCACTGCGTGTTTTGTCAACAATTAAGGCTTTTCCAGGTTGGCAATCACGAAATTTTATTACCCAACGATTCACAGTAGACCTATCAACAGTATCGTCACAATAAACAGCCTTTAAACGACGATAAATCTCACTAGGATTCACTTTCTCAGCAGTTAAAAATTCGATAACAGCGCGTTGTTTAATTCTCGTTGACATAGCACCAGAACACGACGCCATACTTCCACTACTCAAAACAAACTGAATGAAAGCAACGCCTTCAAACTGCGCAGGCTTGTAGAGGAGAAATAGTACTTCCACATGCCACCAGGCGCGCTACTGAAGTTTATTTAGTTGTCTTCTACAAGCATGTGTGCATTACTTATCAGCCTACCCTCGTACTTTTATACGGATTTGAATACTAGACAGTGGTTGTAGGTGTACTTTGATGGTTGGGGTTCAATTAACCATACTCTCTCAGGAATGGTCGACCTGGGTCTGTACAAGAGTATACCTCATTTACACGTCATACACATCATCCTCATCTCATTGGGTCATGGGGTTGCTTATTGTTCTCAATTGAACAGATTGCAACGTACACACATTAGGAATAAAAAAAAAAAAATATTGTTCATGATTTGTATTGGCAAGAGAAAGTTGTGTCAGTGTTTCACACCTGATTTTTTTGGTTTCAGTTTATGAAGCGTGTCGATTTTGTAAAATATTAGTACACGTATTGATGTTTTTAACTTTTATTTTCACTCAACAATAATTACAGAAAGTAAAAACATCAAAAAAAAGATAAAAAAAAGTTTTAAGTGAAACGTGCAATACGTGATGATTTTTCAACATGATTAATCGTATTATAAAAATCTGGTGTGAAACACTAACACAACTTTCTCTTGCCAGTGCAAATAATTTAAACAATATAACCTAACATTAGTAATAAACAAAAAACTAACCTCAAAAAACATAACCTTATTTTAATCATGAGTGAAAGACCCAAAATGAAAATCGATCTCAGTTTGACTTAAAAATATGGAAAATCATTCTTTCTCACTAAACTAGGCTCCGTGGAGAAAAACGCTCTCAATAAAAGTCGTAGATCTTTTAATTTTCTATAAATTTAATTATATACACTTTTGTCGTAAAATGCATACTAAGGCCGAAATCTTAAAAAAATCGATTTTTCACACATTTTCGTGAGAAAAACAGAAAATCGCAAATTACCGCTAAACTAAGCGTTATACACAAAAATGTTTGAAACAAAGGTTGTAGGTTTTTAAATTCTCTACGAATTTTATTATATAAGTTTTTGCGCTAAAATTTATATTAAAGCCGAAATCATAAAAAAACTATTTTTTTTCGTGAAAACAGCCTTACCGAGAATTTCAGCAAACATGGCGCCTACCCTACCTTGTAGAGCATAAAAAATGTAGTAAACCAGGCGATTTTAAAAAAAATCGTAGGACCAGTTTTTGAGAAAATCGCAAAAAAGTGAAAAATTATACGAATAAACTACTACTTCCGGTTGACCGATTTTGATGAAAATGTTCGTGTCGGGTCCGGTAGTGGTATGTAACTTAAGTTTCAAGTTCGTGTGATGTTCCGTTCTTGAGATATTTTGCACATACACACACACACACACACACACACACACACACACACACACACACACACACGCGCGCGCGCGCACACACACACACGCACGCACGCACGCACACACACACACACACACAGACCAATAGCTAAAAACATGTTTTTTGGGTTCAAGGGGTCTGAAAACGTGTAGATCCGGTGAAAACTCGATTTCGAAAAATCGACTTGAAAACAATACTTTCCTTCCTATATATTCATACAGGCAAGAGAAAGTAAAAAGATAAAAAAAAGTTTTAAGTGAAACGTGCAGTACGTGATGATTTTTCAACATGATTAATCGTATTATAAAATGTTTGTACATTTTCGTACTGTCTGTGATAATGAACACGTTCTCGGTGACTGATCATCACCTCTTTGTCTTTATTAAGTGCATTAGAGCACTTCAATTTTAAATAATATTTGTTTTAACTCATCGGATTGTAAATATCAGATCCCAATTTTTTTTTTTTACAAATTTTGATGGAAAAAACAGTAAATTACTAATTACCGCTAAACTAAGCTTTGGAAACAAGTTTTATAAATAATTTATAATATATAAATCTGCCCATAACAGACAGGTGGAGTGTCAAATTATTTACACTCAATCTGTTCGTTGCAGGGCTAAAATAATAGTTCTGCTTCTTATCACATGGTCAGCCAATTAAATGACTGAATCATTTAAGAACAGAAGATGTAGAGGTGTAAAAGACACTAATCAGAGTTATCTTCTCTGAAAGTAATGAATTTCATTGTACAGCCAGACCCTGTGGTGAATGAAGTGAAGGTGTCTTTTGCAGAGTGGAAAATATGTGCTTTTCAGAGGGCCCGGCATGCTGATAAGCGTACTTTTCCACTCAGTGAGAAAGGCAATGGTAAACCACCTCATTCCTCGTTTTACTTAGTAAAACCTCTAGAGGTTCAAACCAGCCTTTCGGCTGTTGACCTAAACAACAAATAATATATAAATAATTTTTTTATTGAGTGCATTAGAGCACTTCAATTTTAAATAATATTTGTTTTAACTCATCGGATTACAAATCTCAGATCCCAATTTTTTACAAATTTTGATGGAAAAAACAGTAAATCACTAATTACCGCTAAACTAAGCTTTGGAAACAATTTTTATAAATAATTTATAATATATAAATAATTTTTTTATTGAGTGCATTAGAGCACTTCAATTTTAAATAATATTTGGTTTAACTCCTCGGATTACAAATCTCAGATCCCAATTTTTTACACATTTTTATGGAAAAAACAGTAAATCACTAATTACTGCTAAACTAAGCTTTAGAAACAATTTTTATAAATAAAAGTTGCAGGTTTTTAAATGTTCAAATGCCGGCCGCATTGGCGTAGTTGGTAACCTGCTCGTTTCTCATCATGCGGTCTTTTTATTTGATCATGCGGTTATTTGATTTGGGTTCGAATACCATTCAGACACGGCATATTTTGATACGTTACAAAAATAATTTCATCCTTCACCGTTTGCATCAGCATAACACTCGGACGTTAAACCAAAAATAGAAGAAAAAGTTCTACAATTTCTATTATAAAAACTGTTACCCTAAAATGCATATTAAGGCCATAATCTTAAATAAACCATTTTTTTATACGACAAAACAGCCTCCGCAAGAATTTCAGCAAACATGGCGCTTACCCTATCTTGTACAGCATAAAAAAATGTAGTAAATGACGCGATTTAAAAAATGTATAAGATCTTTTTGAGAAAATCCCAGAATAGTAAAAAAATTGCACGAATAAACTATTACTTCCGGTTGAGCGATTTTGATGATAATATTCGTGTCGGGTCCATTAGTGTTACCTAACTTAAGTTTCAAGTTCGTACGATGTTCCGTTCTTGACATAGATATTTTGTTCACACACACACGCGCGCGCGCGCTCGTACACACACACACACACCAATCGCTAAAAATACAGCTAATAACATGTTTTTTTTGGGTTCAGGGGGTCTGAACACGTGCATGTCCCGTGAAAACTAGATTTCGAAAAATCGACATGAAAACAATAGGCCTATTTTCCTTCCCTATACATTCAAACTGGGCAAGAGAAAAGAAAAGAAAAGAAACATTAAGTATAACTTTTGTGCAACAGCTAATTTGTGTTTTTTATAAAATAGGGACATAAAATATTAAGTCTAGAATTTAATAATTTTAACAAATTCGTTTGGTGTGAATGTTTCAAGTCAATTTTTTATCGATTTAGACCGAAAAAATAAAAAAATAAAATATTCAGAAACTCGGAATTAACAATAATACAATAATTTAAAATCATTATTTTCAAAATCACTTGTTTTTCTTTTGTTAAAACGTATTTTCCGATCGTTCACGATAACCAGAATTTTTACTGTATAATTTAAACAATTCCGATAAAAATGGAACGGAATTTTACAGGAAATAGCAAACAATACGTGTATAAATTTTTCAGTGAACAAAAATATGTGTAAAAAACACAACATTGCTTTGATAAACTACAAAATATTATCATAAATTAAACAAAGAATGATTGAAGAAGGCAAATATATAGATATATATAAATGTACAGTATGTAATAGCATGAGATAAAAACGCTCTGTAATGATAGCAAGCGAACAAGTTCAACAGAGAGAACAAAATAAATTAGTTAAACTATTACTTTTGTATAGCTACTTTACAATATTTTGTAGGGTTTTATTTTCGCGTTCGTGGTAATTTGTTCTGACGTCACGCGCTAAATTTACGTCATAGGTTTTTAGTACTGTAATAACAATTATTGTTTTACTATACTCCGCAAATATGTTAACTGTATATAAATGTGAGTGGATAAGAAAAATTAGGGCATTCACAATACAACATATTGAACTGTTTTTACTTTCTCTTGCCTATATGAATATACAAGAAGGAAAATATTGTATTCATGTCGATTTTTAGAAATCGAGTTTTCACCGGATCTATACGTTTTCAGACCCCCTGAACCCAAAAAACATGTTTTTAGCGATTGGTCTGTGTGTGTGTCTGTGTGTCTCTCTGTGTGTGTGTGTATACAAAATATCTCAAGAACGGAACAACGTACGAATTTGAAACTTGAAACTTATTAAGTTACATACCACTACCGGACCCGACACGAACATTTTCATCAAAATCGGTCAACCGGAAGTAGTAGTTTATTCGTATAATTTTTCACTTTTTTGCGATTTTCTCAAAAACTGGTCCTACGATTTTTTTAAAAATCGCCTTGTTTACTCAACTTTTTATTCTCTACAAGATAGGGTAGGCGTCATGTTCGCTGAAATTCTTTATGAGGCTGTTTTTACGTAAAAACAAAGTTTTTTTAAGATTACGGCTTAATTATGCAATTAAGCGCAAAAATTTATATAATAAAAGTTGTAGAGAATTTAAAAACCTACAACTTTTATTTCAAACATTTTTTTGTATAACGCTTAGTTTAGCGGTAATTTGCGATTTTCTGATTTTTTCTCACGAAAACGTGAAAAAAATCGATTTTTTTTAACATTTCGACCTTAGTATGCATTTTACGACAAAAGTGTATATAATTAAATTTATAGAAAATTAAAAGATCTACAACTTTTATTTAGAGCATTTTTCTCTACAGAGCCTAGTTTAGTGTGAAAGAGTGATTTTCCGTATTTCTAAGCCAAACTGAGGTTGATTTTCATTTTGCGTCTTTCACTCATGATTAAAATTAGGTTATGTTTATTGAGGTTAGTTTCTTGTTTATTTCTTATGTTTTATTACTATGTTAGGTTTATTGTTAATTATTTGCACTGGCAAGAGAAAGTTGTGTGAGTGTTTCACACCAGATTTTTAATGTTTGTATTGAAAGTAATATAAAATGTATTCTATATCATTGTATAATTACTATTGGAACTTTACAGTATTTTACTTTCCCTTGCCTATATGAATAAATATAGACTAGGAAGAAAAATATTGTTTTTAGTCGATTTTTCAAAATCAAAATTTCACCGGATATACACGTTTTCAGACCCCCCTGAACCCAAAATAACATGGTTTTTGTACTGTATTATTACTATTGGAACATTACAATATTTTACTTTCTCTTTCTTATATGAATGTATAGGAAGGCAAGTATTGTTTTCTTGTCGATTTTTTCAAAATCGAAATTTCACCGGATATAAAATACACACTGGATATACACGTTTCCAGACCCCCTGAACCCAAAAAAACATGTTTTTAGCAATTGGTGTAAACGAATTTATAAACAATAAGTACTCACACGACTTTCTCTTGCCAATGCAAATAATGAACAATATAACCTAACATTAGTAATAAAACATTAGAAATAAACAAAACAACTAATCTCAAAAACCATAACCTCATTTTAATCATGAGTGAATGATGCAAATTAAAATCAACCTCAGTTTGTCTTAAAAATACGGAAAATCACTCTTTCACGCTAAACTAGACTCTGTAGAGAAAAATGCTTTAAATAAAAATTGTTGATCTTTGAATTTTCTATAGATTTGATTATATAGGTACTTTTTTGTCGTAAAATGCAAACTAAAGCTGAAATCTTAAAAGATGGATTTTTTTTACACGTTTTCGTGAGAAAAAAAACAAAATCACTAAGTACCGCTAAACTACGTGTTATACAAAGAAATGATTGAAATAATAGTAGAAGGTTTTTAAATATTGTCTACAACTTTAATTAGGCTATATATAATTTTGCCCTAAAATGCATATTAAGGCCGGAATCTTAAAAAAAAAAACATTTCTACGAGTGCCCAGCCTCCGCAAGAATTTCAGCAGACATGACGCTTACCGTATCTTGTAAAGAATAAAAAATGTAGTAAATGACACGATTTTTAAAAAAAATCGTCGGAGCCGTTCACTAGAAAATCGTAAAAAAGGGAAAAATTACACGAATATACTATTAATTCCCTTCCGGTTGATCGATTTTGATGAAAATGTTCGTAACATATACTCTAGTGGTATCTAACTTAAGTTTCAAGTTTCAACTTCATACGATGTTCCCTTCTTGAGATATTTTGTTCACACTTACACACAGACACAGACCAATCGATAAGAACATGTTTTTTTTTGTTCAGGGGTTCTGAAAACGTGTAGATTTGGTGAAAACTCAATTTCGAAAAATCGACATGAAAACAATGATTTCCTTCCTATAAATTCATAAAATTGCCCATAACAGACAGGTGGAATGTCAATTTATTTACACTCAATCTTTTCGTTGCATGGCTAAAATAAATAGTTCTTTTTCTTATCACATGGTCAGCCAATTAAATGACTGAATAATTTAAGAACAGAAGAGGTAGAGGTTCAAAAGACACTAATTAGAGTTGTCTCCTCTGAAAGTAATGAATTTCATTATACAGCCAGACCCTGTGGTGAATGAAGTGAAGGTGTCATTTGCAGAGTGGAAAATATGTGCTTTACAGAGGGCCCGGCATGCTAATAAGCGTACTTTTCCACTCAATGAGGAAGGCACGTGTAAACCACATCACTCCTCGTTTTACTTAATAAAACCTCTATACAGGTTCGAACCAGCCTTACGGCTGATGACCTAAACAACAAAAATATATTCATAAAGGCAAGAGAAAGTAATAAATAGGACTTATATATATTTACACGAATAAACTTGTTTGGAGTGTAGCATTATACGGAAGTAAAACGTGGGTGATAGGGGCTGTAGAACGGAAGAGGATAGAAGCTTTTGAAATGTGGTGTTATAGGAAAATGTTAAAGATTAGGTGGGTGGACAAAATAAGTAATTTAGAGGTTCTTAGGCGAGTGGATGAAAAAAGAAGTATATGGAAGCATCTTACCAAAAGAAGGGATAGGCTAGTGGGGCATATCCTAAGACATCCAGGTATTGGGCTATCAATAATGGAGGGTAACATTGAGGGAGTAAATTGTAGAGGGAGGCAAAGATTAGAATATATAAAGCAAATTACAAAAGATGTAGGGTGTTACAGGTATGTAGATATGAAACGACTTGCGCAAGATAGAACAGGTTGGAGAACTGCATCAAACCAGTCGAGAGACTGATGACAAAAAAAAAGAAAGAAAACTATTTTAGAATATTATATTATTTCAGAAAAAGTAAAAGAATACTTTGTTTATTACATTGCAAAAAAAACCAACAGAATGTAACCTACATTACGTTATCTAGCAAATTAATAATATTATAACACAAGTGATAGTTAATAAGGTACCAGTAACCTTATTACAAAAAATCTGGTGTGAAACACTCACACAACTTTCTCTTGCCAATGCAAATAATTAACAATAAACCTAACATTAGTATTAAAACATTAGAAATGAACAAAAACTAACCTCAAAAACATAACCTTATTTTAATCATGAGTGAATGACGCAAAATGACAATCGAACTCAGTTTGGCTTAAAAATACGGAAAATCACGCTTTCACGCTAAACTAGGCTCTGTAGAGAAAAATGCTCTAAACAAAAGTTGTAGATCTTTTTATTTTCTATAAATTTAATTATATACACTTTTGTCGTAAAATGCATACTAAGACCGAAATGTTAAAAAAATCGATTTTTCTCACGTTTTTGTGAGAAAAAAAACAGAAAATCGCAAATTACCGCTAAACTAAGCGTTATACAAAAAAATGTTTGAAATAAAAGTTGTAGGTTTTTAAATTCTCTACAACTTTTATTATATAAGTTTTTGCGCTAAAATTTATATTAAAGCCGTAATCTTAAAAAAACAACGTTTTTACGTGAAAACAGCCTCACCGAGAATTTCAGCAAACATGGCGCCTACCCTATCTTGTAGAGAATAAAAAATTGAGTAAAATAGGCGATAATCGTAGGACCAGTTTTTGAGAAAATCGCAAAAAACTGAAAAATTATACGAATAAACTACTACTTCCGGTTGACCGATTTTGATGAAAATGTTCGTGTCGCGTCCGGTAGTGGTATGTAACTTAAGTTTCAAGTTTCAAGTTCGTACGATGTTCCGTTCTTGAGATATTCTGTTCACACACAGACACACACACACACAGACCAATCGCTGAAAACAGGTTTTTTGGGTTCAGGGGGTCTGAAAACGTATAGATCCGGTGAAAACTCGATTTCGAAAAATCGACATGAAAACAATACTTTCCTTCCTATATATTCATATAGGCAAGAGAAAGTAAAAAGTAACAAAATACTTTGTTTATTACGAGGGTAGGCTGATAAGTAATGCACACATGCTTGTAGAAGACAACTAAATAAACTTCAGTAGCGCGCCTGGTGGCATGTGGAAGTACTATTTCTCCTCTACAAGCCTGCGCAGTTTGAAGGCGTTGCTTTCATTCAGTTTGTTTTGAGTAGTGGAAGTATGGCGTCGTGTTCTGGTGCTATGTCAACGAGAATTAAACAACGCGCTGTTATCGAATTTTTAACTGCTGAGAAAGTGAATCCTAGTGAGATTTATCGTCGTTTAAAGGCTGTTTATTGTGACGATACTGTTGATAGGTCTACTGTGAATCGTTGGGTAATAAAATTTCGTGATTGCCAACCTGGAAAAGCCTTAATTGTTGACAAAACACGCAGTGGACGACCAATCACTGCCTCAGACGATAATCGTCGCAAACTCATCGATGATTTGATTCAAAATGACCGGCGAATCACTCAACAGCGTATCGCAAACCAAATTGGAATATCTAAGGAACGTGTTGGCTTCATTATTGAACAATTGGGATACCGTAAAATCTGTGCACGATGGGTACCACGCCGTCTGACAGACGAGAATAAACAGCGTCGATTGGAATGCTGTGAACAACTTTTGAAGCGCTACCGTGACGAAGGAGACGACTTTCTTTTGAATATTGTGACGGGGGACGAGTCATGGGTTCATCATTACGATCCCGAAGAAAAAAGGCAGAGCGCTGAATATCGTCATCCACATTCTCCTGTTGTGAAAAAGTTCAAAACACAACCGTCCGCAAAAAAAATTCTTTTGACTGTGTTTTGGGATGCTCGCCGAGTTTATGTGACTGATTATCTGGAACGAGGGGCAACGGTAAATTCTGCTCAGTATATACAGACTCTGAAACACCTCCGACGTCGAGTTTGTCGTGTTAGAGGCAACCTGGCGCCAATAATTTTGCAACACGACAATGCTCGTCCACACACTTCGCGTGCAACTGGAGAGGCTCTGAGAAACCTGAAGTTTCAACCAATTTTACACCCTCCGTATTCTCCCGACCTTGCGCCTTGCGATTTTTATTTTTTTCCTCTACTGAAGAGAGACCTTAAGGGTAATCATTACAGCTCGGACAATGAGGTGAAGGCAGCTATTGCGTCCTGGGTTCGAGGAAAGTCGGAAGAATTTTTCAGTGACGGAATGAAAAAACTTGTTAAACGTTGGGAGAAATGTGTAATGCTTAACGGTGACTATATTGAAAAATAAATAGATAATTTGGTAGGTTAAGATTTGTACTTTAATTTGTTATTTACCCCATCTTGCTATTTCTTTTTGTTCGTCTTCTACAAGCATGTGTGCATTACTTATCAGCCTACCCTCGTACATTGCAAAAAAACCAACAGAATGTAACCTACATTACGTTATCTAGCAAATTAATAATTATAACACAAATGATAGTTAATAAGGTACCAGTAACCTTATTACAAAAAATGACATATTAAGGTCTGTTATTATTTGTATTACGACAAAACGATATGACGTTTTATTATACACAGCGAGAATGACGTTGCATTTCAATTAGTATACTAACGTACATAATACGATGCAATGTTTTATTCTTTGAAGTAATAGGTTTTTATCAAGGTCCTCGATTTCCAACTAAAGGTTCATTATTATAAATAAATACATATTCTCAAGTACTGAGTCAAGGTCAATCATTTGTAAGTGTTTCATTTGTATTTTGTATTTAAAGAAGGAAATATTCGTATAAAATATAATGGACGTTTACCTTCCGTTCAGTTCGTTTTAATTTGCAACTTAATATACATTAAAAAAATCTTGTGTGAAACACTAATACGACTTTCTTTAGCCAATGTAAATAAGAAAAGTATTTTTTATACAGTCTTTCGACTGGTTTAATGCAGTTCTCCAAGCTGTTCTATCTTGTTTCATATCTACATAACTGTAAAACCCTACATCTTTTGTAATTTCCTTAAAATATTCTAAACTTTTCCTCCCCCTACAATTCACTCCCTCAATATTATCCTCCATTATTGATAGACCCACACCTGGATGTCTTAACCCCACTATCCCTTCTTCTGGTAAGGTGCTTCCATATACTTCTTTTTTTAACCACTCCTCTAAGACCCTCTAAATTACTTATTTTGTCCATCCACCTAATCTTTAACATTTTTCTAAAACACCACATTTCAAAAGCTTCTATCCTCATCCTTTCTACAGCCCCTATCACCCTCGTTTTACTCCTGTATAATACACTCCAAACATAATGTTTTAAGAAATTTTTCCTAATCTGTAAGTAAATGCTTGTAGTCACTATGGTGTTTTTCATTTCAAAGGCTTTTTTAGCTTGAGCAATTCTACTTTTGATATCACTTGTGCTTTTACAATCCTTTGTTATTTTACTCCCTAAATAGAATTCCCCAACTTCCTGTATAACAGTTTTCTATAACAGTAATTTAACAGTTTCCTATAACACAACATTTTAAAACCTTCTATCCTCTTTATTTCTACAGCCCCTATCAACCACATTTCACTCACGTATAATGGTACACTTCAAATATAGTGTTTTAAGAAATTTTTCCTAATCTGTAAGTGAATGTTTGTAGTCAGTAAGTTGGTTTTCATTTCAAAGGCTTTTCTAGCTTGAACAATCCTACTTCTGATATCACTTGTGCTTCTACCATCCTTTGTTATTTTACTCCCTAGATAGCAGAATTCTCCAACTTCCTGTATGTTTTTGTTGCTTACTTTTAAATTTTCCATCACTTCTAAACCACTCTTGCTGCTGCACGACACTTTCGTTTTGTTCTTATTTATTTTTCATGAAAGAAAAATTTAACTTTCGTTTAATCATGAGTAAACAATGTTGTATGAAACACACACACACACACACACACACACACACAACATTCTCTTACCTATGTAGATAACGAACAATCTAACCTATGTTTAATCATGAGTAAACAACGTAATATGAAAAATATAACCTAATTTTAATTATGAGTGAAAGACGCAAAATGAAGATCAACCTGTAAAAATTAAAAATAGGGAAAAAAGTATAAAAATAATAACTCAGCTGTTTAACAGGTGACTTTCGGAGACAAAGGTTCCTGGTTCAAATCCTAGTAAAGGTAGTTACTTTTATACGGATCTGAATACTAGACAGTGGTAACTTTGATGATTATAGTTTAATTAACAATACTCTCTCAGGAACGGTTGGCCTGAGTCTGCACAAGACTACAACTCATTTATTCTAGATACACATCATCCTCATCTCATATTGGGTTGTTTATTGTTCTGAATTGCAACGTACAAATTAGGAATTAAAAAAAACTGTAATTCGACAGTTCAGGTAAGAATCGATTAATCGAATTACAACGTACAATGATCGATTTTTTTATATTTCCAACAGAAGATAAAAATAGACTGCTGTAGAATGGTCATTGCTAATTTGTTATGTATTAAATACAAGTATTGTATAAACCTAACCAGACTATTGCAATATATTTTGTATTTGTAGTAAGTATATATAGGTTAAAAATTTCACTTAATGTAAAACGAAATTGTTGACCTGTAACGAAAATATCTAGCCTGTAAAAAAACCGTACAAATTCTTGTCAAGGACATTGGATACTATTATAGACATACTTTTTTTAAAGTGTTTACTTTCGAAAAATTATTCTAATGTTTTTTTTTTTTAAATTTCTTGTCATCTAACAGAACTATAAAGTACAAAAGTACAAGCGATGGTTTAAAAGTTATATGTCATGACTCCTGAAACAAAAACATTGTTATTTGTTTAGGTCATCAGCCAAAAAGCTGGTTTGAACCTTTAGAGGTTTTACTAAGTAAAACGAGGAGTGAGGTAGTTTACCATTGCCTTCCTCACTGAATGGAAAAGTACGCTTATCAGCATGCCGGGCCCTCTGAAAAGTACATATTTTCCACTTTGCAAATGACACCTTCACTTCATTTACCACAGGGTCTGGCTGTATAATGAGATTCATTACTTTCAGAGGAGATAACTCTTGTTTAGTGACTTTTACACCTTTACCTCTTCTGTTCTTAAATGATTCAGTCATTTAATTGGCTGACTATGTGATAAGAGCAGAACTATTTATTTTAGCCCTGCAACAAACAGATTGAAAATAAATAGTTTGACTGTATGTTGTAACTATGATGCCGGTGCAGGTTTTAGGCTATTGAAAACCTTAAAAAGTTAGCCCTAAAGGGTTGGAAATAATGTTTATGTCCTACATTAAGGCTTTTATGAGGTTAGAAAATCTGCTGCTTTTAAACCAGCTGATGTGATTCAAATAAAGATTTGTCACTAATAAAGTCATATGATTTAGCAAATAGCGACGTGGTGCTAAGAATCAGCTGGTGATATCACATGATAATTTTTTTATTATTTTTTTTATTGGTTATCGGGAACTGTACATTGTTGACAACTACCCAATTTGATCGCTGCTTTTGCTGTATTTTTTGACGTGGATTAGACATGAGTTAAAACAGGGACCCCCAGTAGAGTTTGTTCATGGATGGCTGTCAACTGGTCACCATACAAAGTCGCTTGCCTAACAGGTATTACTTAACAAAAATAGTGACTTTCTACCAGCTGACTGACTGGGCTGGCCCGAAGGCCACATAATAATTTAATTGTATTTTATTATGTAGATACGATTTTGTATTGTTTAGTATTTTATAAAAGTAAAGTTCCGTGTTTCTTTAATTAGTTTTAATTTTCTTTTAATTGGTGAGTGATCAATTGCTTTGATATTTTATTTTCAGTTTTATTTTATTCAACGTAGTTTTTAGTTTTGACAATTTTTTTAGGGATGTTTTTTTTGTTTTTTATCCATTTTCAATACTGCCATCGAAAAAACATCACTAGGAAGAAAATCTTCAAAAGCAAAAAAACATCAAAAAGCAAGAACAGCTGAAACGAAGGAACAACAAGAATCTCGCCTATTTTTCTGCTATTTACTGCTACAAATTTAAAAAAAAAGTGATTACATCATTTTTCGCGTGCAAAGCCGCGACGGAGCATGCTAGTATCATATAGGAGAATAGAAAGTAAAAAGTAACCACATTATTCAGAAAAAGCAAATGGACAAAATAGTTAAAAGATAGAATTCAAAAGAGTATAAAACCATGGCATAAAATCTCATCCCTATTTAAGCCCTATATATCTAGGGTAAGGGAATTTAACGAGGCTGTCAACGGCGAGAGCAAGTTAACATTCGAATGTCGGTTGGGGAGGGGGTGCAGGTAAAGAACAAGTCGCTACCGACTAACTCATTGAATTGCAAAACAGGTACTCACTTTACCAATATTTTGTAACTGCCGGAAAAGTCCATTCTACCTTCTTTTGTTTTTTTTTTATCATAAACGTAAACGATCTGACGTAATTATCTATACAGTTTCCATATTTTAACAGTCATATTTTATAGTTTTAAAATACACTCAAAAAAATATCTGGTGTGAAACACTCACATAACTTTCTCTTGCCAGTGCAAATAATTAACAATAAACCTAACATTATTAATAAAACATTAGAAATAAACAAAATACTAACTTTAATAATATAAACTAGTAATTTTAATAATGAGTGAACGACGCAAAATGAAAATCAACCTCAGTTTAGCTTAAAAATACGGAAAATCACTCTTTCACGGTAAACTAGGATCTGTAGAGAAAAATGCTCTAAATAAATAAATTTGATTATATACACTTTTGTCATAAAATGCATACTAAGGCCGAAATCTTAAAAAAATCGACTTTTCACACGTTTTCGTGAGAAAATACAGAAAAACGCTAATTACCGCTAAACTAAGCGTTATACAAAAAAATGTTTGAAATAAAAGTTGTAGAATTTAAAATTCTCTATATTTTTTATTATATAAATTTTTGCGCTATATAATACATATTAAAGGCGTAATCTTAAAAAAAACACTTTTTTTACGTGAAAACAGCCTTACCGAGAATTTCAGCAAACATGGCGCCTACCTTACCATGTAGAGAATAAAAAATTGAGTAAACCAGGCGGTTTTAAAAAAAATCGTAGGACCAGTTTTTGAGAAAATTGCAAAAAAGTGAAAAATTACACGAATAAACTACTACTTCCGGTTGACCGATTTTGATGAAAATGTTCGTGCCGGGTCCGGTAGTGGTATGTAACTTAAGTTTCAAGTTTTGAAATGTGGAAAAACAAATCATGGGTTCTCCACAAAGACAATGCGCCAGGTCATTCCGCTCTCTCAGTGTTAGAACATCCACTTTATTCACCAGATCTTGCACCATGTGACTTCTACCATGTTCCTTTAGGTGAAATCTGCATTAAAAGGGACAAGATTTGAGTCTGTGAAAGCTGCAAAAGAGACAGCGGCACGTGTCCTAAAGGAGCTGATAGAAGATGACTTCCAGCACAGTTTCCAACAATGGAAAATTCGCATTGAGCGTTGTAGGGATAGAGAAGGAGTGTATATTGAAGGTGACAATAAGTGATTATGTATAAAATTAAAATTAAATTTTTTACGTCAGTCTCGTTATTTAATAGCCATACCTCGTATTTTGGTTCCCGAAAAAACTGGTCGGTTAGAGTTGGTCGCTTAGAAGAAGTGGTCGTTTGTGGAGGTTTTACTGTATTATAATACGTTTTTTTTATTTATATTTTTATTTTTTGATTCTATTTAAGATAAAGATCTTAAATAGCTGTATAGATAATGGAGTATCTTCTTAAGATATCAGATTTAACATGCGTAACATATTAACATCCTAAATATACCGTTACATAAACAAATAAACAAACAGGAAAAGAATACCACAGATAAATTAAACACAAACAATTTATTATAAGTTAATTATAGTACAACTAAAACGACGACAAAGACGATACAAGTAAATACACGAGGAAAAATTATAGTTTGGACAAGGGTGATGAACTAATACAAGGAATTGTTTGGTGTTCGTAATAACAAAATGTGATACGCAAGAGGATTATAGGTTAAGTTAGTTCTTAAATATTTACATACTTGAACACAAATGCATGTTGAGAAAGAAGAAAATAAAGATAAAATACTCGAGTTAAACATCGTCGGATATGAAAATAAACAAAATGTGGTGGTGCATACAGAAATACACTACCAACTTTAGTGTTTACCTCGGAAGAAGCACAAAGATGTTTCGTTAGAAAAAGCTAGACTATCCAAGAAACGTACAGTTATAATTAATTACAAATAATTTAACACTCCGACAGCCTATTATTGGCATATTTAAGTACTAGGTAATTAGTGGTTACAGTGTGTTTTTGTAACTAGAACAGTGGGTTCTGACATGTGAAAATTTTGGAGGGCTTTTCTGTTATTACCCTCCCCCTAGCATAATTTTTCACATTATTTACTTTCTCTTGCCTGTATGAATATATAAGAAGGAAAGTATTGTTTTCATGTCGATTTTTCGAAATCGAGTTTTCACCGGATCTACACGTTTTCAGATCCCCTGAACCCACCCAAAAAACATGTTTTTAGCAATTGGTCTGTGTGTATGTGTGTGTACAGAATATCTCAAGAACGGAACATCGTACGAACTTGAAACTTAAGTTACATACCACTACCGAACATTTTCATCAAAATCGGTCAACCGGAAGTAGTAGTTTATTTGTGTCACTTTTCACATTTTTGTGATGTTCTCAAAAACGGCTCCTACAATTTTTTTAAAAATCGCCTCATTTTCTAAATTTTTTATGCTCTACACGATAGGGTTTGCCCATAACAGACAGATGGAGTGTCAAATTATTTACACTCAATTTGTTCGTTGCAGGGCTAAAATAAATAGTTCTGTTTCTTATCACATGGTCAGCCAATTAAATGACTGAATCATTTAAGAACAGAAGAGGTAGAGGTGTAAAAGACACTAATCAGAGTTATCTCATCTGAAAGTAATGAATTTCATTGTACAGCCAGACCCTGTGGTGAATGAAGTGAAGGTGTCATTTACAGAGTGGAAAATCTGTGCTTTTCAGAGGGCCCGGCATGCTGATAAGCATACTTTTCCATTCAGTGAGGAAGGCAATGGTAAACTACCTCACTCCTCGTTTTACTTAGTAAAACCTCTAGAGGTTCAAACCAGCCTTTCGGCTGTTGACCTAAACAACAACAACGATCGGGTAGGCGCCATGTCTGCTGAAATACTTGGTAAAGCTGTTTTCAAGTAAAAAATTTGTTTTTTTTAAGATTGCGGCTTTAATATCCAATTTAGAGCAAAAATGTATATGATAAAAGTTATAGAGAATTTTAAATCCTACAACTTTTATTTCAAACATTTTTTTTGTATAACGCTTATAGTTTAACGGTAATTAGCGATTTTCTGTTTTTTCTCACGAAAACGTGTGAAAAATCGATTTTTTAAGCATGCATTTTACGACAAAAGTGTATACAATCAAATTTATAGGAAATTAAAAGATCTACAACTTTTAATATAAGCATTTTTCTCTACAGGGCCTAGTTTAGCGTAAGAGAGTGATTTTCCGTATTTTAAGCCAAACTGAGGTTGATTTTCATTTTGCGTCTTTCACTCATGATTAAAATTAGGTTATGTTTATTAAGGTTAGTTTTTTTGTTTATTTCTAATGTTTTATTACTAATGTTAGACTATATTGTTAATTATTTGCATTGTCAAGAGAAAGTTGTGAGTGTTTCACACCAGATTTTTTACATTTCGTGTGCAACCTTACAGTTGTTTTAATGAAAACAACGGGAAAAATATTTAAAAAAATCCTATACCAATATTCTTTAAGTTAAGTTTAAATATAGGTAGTTTAAATACATTGTTTTTTCTCAATATTGTTACTGTATAAAAACTCACTGAGTATATGACATCATTAAATAAATAAATTTAACATAATTGCATTAAATATTATTAAATAATTTAAATTAAAAAGTAAAAAATCTTAAATGTTAACTTGAAAAATATTGATATATGATTTTTTTAAATAATTTTCCCGTTTTAATCGTTAAAATACTATTAGAATACCTACAAACGAAATATTAAAAAAATTGAAAAAATGATGCTGGGGGGGGGAGTACAGAAAAGACCCAAATTTCGAGATCTAAGCCGGGAATCGAACCCAGGACCTCCGCGTTGTACGCTAGGGCACTAACCACTAAGCTACAGAAAGAATAAAATCAAGACTGAGTTTTCTTTCATTTGTAGTTAAAAGTTATACAATAATTTGTTCTATTTTTCGAACAGGCAGTTAAGTGATTTAGTTTTGTTAATACAAAAATACAAAATACAAAACTGCCCATAACAGACAGGTGGAGTGTCAAATTATTTACTTTCAACCTGTTCGTTGCAGGGCTAAAATAAATAGTTCTGTTTCTTATCACATGGTCAGCCAATTAAATGACTGAATCATTTAAGAATAGAAGTGGTAGAGGTGTAAAAGACACTAATCAGAGTTATCTCCTCTGAAAGTAATGGATTTCATTATACAGCCAGACCCTGTGGTGAATGAACTGAAGGTGTCATTTGCAGAGTGGAAAATATGTGCTTTTCAGAGGGCCCGGCATGCTGATAAGCGTACTTTTCCATTCAGTGAGGAAGGTAATGGTAAACTACCTCACTCCTCGTTTTACTTGGTAAAACCTCTACAGGTTCAAACCAGCTTTTCGGCTGATGACCTAAACAACAAACAATACAAAAATGGTCATTAGTGATAAACACTAACACTGATGACTTTATCAAAAAGATAACTGAAATAGTTAAGTTAAATTAGTCTATAAAACAACTAAAGTGTCAAATTTTTACTTTCTCTTGCCCTAAATGAATGACGTACCGGGTTACGTCGTACAAGCTTCGCTCGGTTGTAGGTTATATGATCGATTCCTAAAAGAATGGTAGAATATAATACAAAGGGTTATCATAATAGATAAGCAATTGAAAGAGTTTTAACGCGTAGTCTTTATATAAATACCGCGTATTTGTTTACTACTTCATCTGCTATTGTTTACCCTATTGTATTTATCATCTGTTATTGTTTATTACATCTATAGCCAAATTATGTTTCTTAATTTGGCGAATTCTTTTTATTTTTTTATTCCAAATTGTGTACGTTGCAATCTGTTCAATTGAGAACAATAAGCAACCCCATGACCCAATGAGGTGAGGATGATGTGTATGACGTGTAAATGAGGTGTAGTCTTGTACAGACTCAGGTCGACCATTCCTGAGAGAGTATGGTTAATTGAACCCCAACCATCAAAGTACACCGGTAACCACTGTTCTAGCATTCAAATACGCATAAAAGTAACTACCTTTACTAGGATTTGAACCAGGAACCTTCGCCTCCGAAAATCAATTGATTTTGGCGACGACTTTACCTCTAGACCAACCCGGTGGGTTAATATTTCTTAATTTGGCGAATTAACTATTTACTTTGCAATATGAGACCTAACGCAATCGATTTGTAGACTTTGAAAACCCTTATACACGAATTTTTCAGAAAAATCGTTAGGAGCCGTTTTCGAAAATAGTTGGACGTACAAACATGCATAGGCCTACGCCAAGTCATCGTATAAGACCGGGTACAAACGGACGGCGCGTTACCGTTGGGCGTTTTTCGCTTTTTACTTTCTCTTGCGTATATGAATATATAGGAAGGAATGAATTGTTTTCATGTCGATTTTTCGAAATCGAGTTTTCACCGGATCTACACGTTTTCAGACCCCCTGAACCCAAAAAACATGTTTTAGCGATTGGTCTGTGTGTGTGTGTGTGTGTGTGTGTGTGTGTGTGTGTGTGTGTGTGTGTTTGTGTGTGTGGTGTGTGTGTGTGTGTGTGTGTGTGTGTGTGTGTGTGGTGTGTGTGTGTGTGTGTGTGCGTGCGTGCGCGCGCGTGTTCAGAATATCTCAAGAACGGAACATCGTTCGATGTTGCGTTCATCGAACGATGAACAGTACAGAACATCGAACGATGTTCCGTACTGGGACTGGGAAGGACGTGTGTACGCATGCGTGAGTGTGTATGTCTCATTATGGCAGGGAATGGGAGAAATGAACACTTGTGCAACCCTTCAGGGAATTCGCATTTGATAGTGGCATACAGAAAACGGAGAAGACCCCAAATCCTTGTAAAATTTACATGGTTTTGAATACTAGATCGTGGTTATCGTTGTACTTTGACGGTTGGGATTTAATTAACTACACTTTCTCAAGAATGATCGGCTTGAATCATACAAGATTACACCACATTTACAATTCATACATATCATCTTTATCTCATTGTATCATACATAGGGTAGGTTATTGTTCTAAAATTGAACAGATTTAAAAAAAAGAAATTACTAAAACATATCATACGAGAAGAAAATATAAATAAAGGATGTTGTTGTTTAGGTTAACAGCGAAAGGGCTGGTTTGAACCTGTAGAGGTTTTACTAAGTAAAACGAGGAGTGAGGTGGTTTACAATTGCCTTCCTCACTGAATGGAAAAGTACACTTATCAGCATGCCGGGCCCTCTGAAAAGCATATATTTTCCACTCTGCCAATGACACCTTCAATTCATTCACCACAGGGTCTGGCTGTATAATGAAATTCATTACTTTCAGAGGAGATAACTCTGATTATTAGTGTCTTTTACACTTCTAATTCTTCTGTTCTTAAATGATTCAGTCATTTAATTGGCTGACCATGTGACAAGAAACAGAACTAGTTATTTTAGCCCTGCAACTAACAGATTGATAGCAAAATAATTTGACACTCCACCTGTCTGTTATGGCAGAAATTTAAGTATAATTACTTTTAAAATTACAGCCGGTCAATTACAACTAACATTCTATAGTTAACTGCATACTTAATTAAAAACATTGGAGAAATATACAACTAACACACGGGTAGTACAGTACATTTGGTCGGATTATAACGCGTTAGAAACTGTGAGAATTTGTTTCAACGATGTAAAAGCGGTGGGGTAAGAACCTGTGGAAGAACTGTTGGATAGGGTAGTTACTTACACACACACGCACACGCACACACATATACACAAATACACCAACAGTTTACTAGATCAGTGCCCTTATCAAAACATAGGAGGCAGCTCTTAAACATTCCGTAATTCTCCGAGTATTTTATGACTAGTCCAAAAGAAGACCACACACCAAAATTCCTTTATAGAAGATTATTTATTAGATTTAAATGTTACGTGTTGATAATAAATTTCTAAATTTATATTATAATATAGTGGAATTTTGTTAATACGAATCTTGATCATCCGGACTATTTTTACGTTTTCTTACCCAATATGAATATATGTGACCCGACACGAACATTTTTATCAAAATTGATCAACCAAAAGTAGTAGTTTATTCGTGCCATTTTTACTTTCCTCTTGCCTATATAAATATATAGGAAGGAAAGTATTGTTTTCATGTCGATTTTTCGAAATCGAGTTTTCACCGGATCTATACGTTTTCAGACCCCCTGAACCCAAAAAACATGTTTTTAGCGATTGATCTGTGTGTGTGTGTGTGGTGCGTGTGTGTGTGTTGTGTGTTGTGTGTGTGTGTGTGTGTGTGTGTGTGTGTGTGTGTGTGTGTGTGTGTGTGTGTGTGTGTGTGTGTGTGTGTGGTGTGTGTGGTGAACAGAATATCTCAAGAACGGAACATCGTACGAACTTGAAACTTGAAACTTACGTTACGTACCAGTACCGGACTCGACACAAACATTTTCATCAAAATCGGTCAACCGGAAGTGGTAGTTTATTCGTGTAATTTTCACTTTTTTGCGATTTTCTCAAAAACTGGTCCTACGATTTTTTTTAAAATCGCCTGGTTTACTCAATCTTTTATTCTCTACAAGATAGGGTAGGCGTCACGTTTGCTGAAATTCTGGGTGAGGCTGTTTTCCACGTAAAAAACGTTGTTTTTTTAAGATTACAGCTTTAATAGGCATTTTAGCGCAAAACTTTATATAATAAAAGTTGTAGAGAATTGAAAATTCTACAACTTTTATTTCAAACAATGTTTTGTATAACGCTTAGTTTAGCGGTAATTTGCGATTTTCTGTTTTTTTTTCTCACGAAAATGTGTGGAAAAATTGATTTTTTAAAGATTTCGGCCCTTAGTATGCATTTTACGACAAAAGTGTATATAATTTAATTTTATAGAAAATTAAAAGATCTACAACTTTTATTTAAAGCATTTTTCTCTACAGAGCCTAGTTAGAGAGAAAGAGTGATTTTCCGTATTTCTAAGCCAAACTGAGGTTGATTTTCATTTTGCATCATTCACTCATGATTAAAATAAGGTTATGTTTGTTGAGGTTAGTTTTTTGTTTATTTCTTATGTTTTATTACTAATGTTAGGTTTATTATTATTATTTGCATTGGCAAGAGAAAGTTGTTGTGAGTGTTTCACACCAGATTTTTCACTTTCTTGCGATTTCTCAAAAACGGTTTCCTACGAATATTTTTTAAAAATCGCCTCATTTACTAAATTTGTTATGGTCTACAAGATAGAGTAGGTTCCATGTCTGCTTAAATTCTAGGAAAGGTTGTTTTCTCGTAAAAAATTGTTATTTTATGATTGCGGCTTAAATATGCATTTTAGCGCAAAAATGTAAAATAAAAGTTGTCGAGAATTTAAAATCCTACAACTTTTATTCCAAACATTTTTTTATATCACTTAGTTTAGCGGCAATTAGCGATTTCCTGGTTTTTTTTTCAAGAAAATGTGTAAAAAACATCGATTTTTTTAAAGATTGCAGCGTTCGTATGCATTTTACGACAAAAATGTGTATTATCAAATTTATAGGAAATTAAAAGCTCAACAATTTTTCTTTTGAGCATTTTTCTCTACAGAGCCTAGTTTAACGTGAAAGAGTGATTTTCCGTATTTGTAAGACAAACTGATGTTGACTCTCATTTTGCGTCTTTCACTCATGATTAATATTAAGTTATGTTTATTGAGGTTAGATTTTTGTTTATTTTAAATGTTTTATTACTAGTGTTAGGTTGTATTGTTAATTATTTGCATTGGCAAGAGTGTGTGACTGTTTCACACCAGATTTTTCAGAATTAGTCCTACTTTAGGGTACAAAATTGTGGTCATTTTAATTTTACTATTTTTTTTAAATTATTTATTTAACGTCGCATCTACTACAACGGTTATTAGCGACGACGTTGGGGTGTAACTGTTTACATTGGAGGATGAAATGATTTTTTGTAACGTATGAAAATATGCCGTGCCTGAGTGGGATTCGAACCCAGGACCGCATGATGAGAGGCGAGCACGTTACCAACTGCGCCACGGCCGGCTAGAATTTTTTTTATTCACATTTTTTTTTAGAAATTTTTATTCACTGTAAAAAAAAAGTATATAAATTAGTCTACTCCATTACGTTGAATCATTTCAAATTTGTTATCACATAAAAAAAATGTTTCGAACCTAGCCACTTTACTATTCACAGACACATCGAGCACTCGCACCTCTGTCAGAGAGTGAGATAGTAACAGATTTAAGAGAGGGGTGATCGCGAAGGCTAGAGTACATTTCGGTCAAGTACAAGTATAGCCACCATGGGGGTCCAAGGTCCATTGCGGTGAAAGTAGTTTGCCCCTAAAGCTTCTGTCTGTTACACTATAAAATGTAACCAATAAACCGACTGTATGATTTCCTAAGATGTACGTATTATTTTTAAATACGGTAGCTATATATTCTACACAATAAAAACTATAAGATTCAGTCTGGAATTTTCAATTTTACCCGTATCTTTTTTTTATATACTTTCTGTAACTTTAGTGTGGTTTACATCATCAACCAAAAAGCTGGTTTGAACCTAGAGGCTTTACTAAGTAAAACGAAGAGTTTGGTGGTTTACAATTCCCTTCCTCACTGAGTGGAAAAGTATACGTATCAGAATGCCAGGCCCTTCGAAAAGCACATATTTTCCACCCTGCATATGACACTTTCACCACAGGGTCTGGCTGTATAATAAAATTCATTACTCTCAGAAGAGATAACTCTGACCATTTTATTTTATTTTATTTTATTTATTTATTTACAATAATATAAAGGCTAACAGAACTTATCCATATAAGCCTTATTGACATAAACAAATATTACATATTTACAAAACAATATTTGCTTATAACTATTTTATTTACAATATATACATGCTAATACACTTTTTGTCTCCTTTTCTCATAAAAATAAAATAATGTTTCAATAAAATTACTTTCTACAATAATAAATTAATAAGAAAAAAAAAACAAAAAATTCCCACAAAAAATAGTTTAGCAAAACTTGACCAAAAATAATATTATTCATTTGTTGTTTAGGTCATCAGCCTGTAGGCTGGTTTGAACCTCTAGAGGTTTTACTAAGTAAAACGAGGAGTGAGGTGGTTTACCATTGCCTTCCTCACTGATTGGAAAAGTACACTTATCAGCATGCCAGGCCCTCTGAAAAGCACATATTTTCCACTCTGCAAATGACACTTTCACTTCATTCACCACAGGGTCTGGCTGTATAATGAAATTCATTACTTTCAGAGGAGATAACTCTGATTAGTGTCACAGTACACCTCTACCTCTTCTGTTCTTAAATGATTCAGTCATTTAATTGGCTGATCATGTGATAAGAAACAGAACTATTTATTATTCATTTATAAATTAATAAAAGGAAAAGGAAAAAGAAACAATAGAAAAAAGAAAAAAGAAAGAAGGAAAGGAAGAAAGAAAGAAAAAGATGTGAGTCTGCTCTGTGAATTTATGTCATTTATTGGTTGGTGAGCGCCTGATAACATTTTGATGAAAACTGTTCGTAATTATCAAAAAAGGGATCGAGTTCCAGTTTTTCCAGTATTTTACACCATAAATGCTTCAGTCACATAATTGGCTGACTATGTGATAAGAAACAGAACTATATATTGTTGCCCATTTTTAGTACTTTATTTAGTAAACTTTACTGTAGTTAAAGTACATTTTTTTGTTTTCTTAATATTGCGGTATTTTCGTTTACACATACTAAGAAACAATTCTAATAAAAAATAGTTTAAACTTCGTACAATATTCCATTCTCGAGATTTTTTGTTCACGTACAAACACCAATCGCTGAAAACACTTTTTTCTTATTCAAGTGGCCTGAAAACGTGAATTTCCGTAGGAAAATCGACATTAAAACAGTACTTCCTCTCCTATAGCCTATATTCATATCAGGCAATTTTTTTTTTTTTTTGGTTTAACGTCCGACTGTTCTGCAATTACTGCTAATGCCGACGGTGAATGATGAAATGATTTTTGCAACGTATGAAAATATGCCTTGCCTAAATGGGATTCGAACCCAAGACCGCATGATGAGAGGCGAGCACGTTACCAACTACGCCAATGCGGCTGGCATATCGGGCAAGAGAGAGTAAAAAACAGAAGAGTATTATAAGAAATATCCCCGAAGTACAATCGTAGAACAAAAAATAGTTAAGTAAATGGTGAATTCAGATAGAAAAAAGCGGACGCGGACGACCACTGATGTGATAGTAAGATGACATCCTCAAATCGTTGCATTGGTGGCAAAGTTGCGAAACTGCCAAATGGTAATTTTTCAGTACGGCAAAAAAAAACACCTTCCTGACTCAACTTTCACATTTTTACCACTTTCTAAATTCCAATTTTTCAGTTAGATGCAAAAAACACGAATTCATAATGCTTAGTAACGGTAAGAGATGTAGTTTCGCAACTTTGTCACAACGTGCATTGATCAGAAATTGAAATTCGCCTAAAATGCAGATTCGCAATTTTGCCACTAACACGACCAAATTGTGTTGGTTAGGTCATCAGCCGAAAGGCTGGTTTGAACCTATAGAGGTTTTACTAAGTAAAACGAGGAGTGAGGTGGTTTACACTTGCCTTCCTCTCTGAGTGGAAAAATATGCTTATCAGTATGCCGGGCCCTCTGAAAAGCACATATTCTCCATTCTGCAAATGACACCTTCACTTCATTCACCACAGGGTCTGGCTGTATAATAAAATTCATTACTTTCAGAGGAGATAACTCTGATTAGTGTCTTTTACACCTCTACCTCTTCTGTTCTTAAATGATTCAGTCATTTAATTGCCTGACCATGTGATAAGAAACAGAACTAATTATTTTAGCCCTGCAACGAACAGATTGAGTGTAAAAAATTTGACACTCCACCTGTCTGTAATGGGCAGACGGAGAAATTAGAAATGGGATTGACCTGAACACACCACGCAAGAAACAGGAAAACATGGACAAATTTGGAAGAGCTTTACGTTAAATATTAGATAATGAGCTATAAAGACCAAACATAAAAATTAAATCTACAAAAAAGAGCAACACAAAATATAAACATATTATAATAACTGTTAAGATAAAAGTATGTACTGAAATCCCGTTCATGACAAACAACTAATCGAAAATGGTTCATGACAAACAACTAATCGAAAATGGAGTCTACTGACATAAATACAATCCTAATAACAGAATAAGCTATCTAACTTAACTTTGACCCTTGGGAAATTATAGTCTGGTAAACACCATTGTTATTGTCTTAACTTGCTAATAGTTAGCAAAAGTTTATAATAAATATTATTCAGGGATACCAACAATTAAAAAAAAAATCTGGTGTGAATCACTCACACAACTTTCTCTTGCCAATGCAAATAATTAATAATAAACCTAACATTATTAATAAAATATTAGAAATAAACAAAAACTAACCTCAAAAACATAACCTTATTTTAATCATGAGTGAATGACGCAAAATGACAATCGAACTCAGTTTGGCTTAAAAATACGGAAAATCACGCTTTCACGCTAAACTAGGCTCTGTAGAGAAAAATGCTCTAAACAAAAGTTGTAGATCTTTTAATTTTCTATAAATTTAATTATATACACTTTTGTCGTAAAATGCATACTAAGACCGAAATGTTAAAAAAATCGATTTTTCTCACGTTTTCGTGAGAGAAAAAACAGAAAATCGCTAATTACCGCTAAACTAAGCGTTATACAAAAAAATGTTTGAAATAAAAGTTGTAGAATTTTACATTCTCTACAACTTTTATTATATAACGTTTTGCGCTAAAATGCATATTAAAGTCGCAAACTTAAAAAGAAAATGTTTTTACGTAAAAACAGCCTCAAGCAGAATTTCAGCAACCATGGCGCCTGCCCTATATTGTAGAGCATAAAAAATGTATAGTAAACCAGTTGATTTTAAAAAAAATCGTAGGACTAGTTTTTGAGAAAATCGCAAAAAAGTGAAAAATTATACGAATAAACTACTACTTCCGGTTGACCGATTTTGATGAAAATGTTCGTGTCAGGTCCGGTAGTGATATGTAACTTAAGTTTCAAGTTCGTACGATGTTCCGTTCTTGAGATATTTTGTACACACACACACACACACACACACACACACACACACACACACACACACGCACGCACGCACGCACGCACGCACGCACGCACGCACACACACACACACACACACACACACACACACACACACACACACACACACAGAGAGAGAGAGAGAGAGAGAGAGAGAGAGAGAGAGAGAGAGAGAGAGAGAGAGAGAGAGAGAGAGAGAGAGAGAGAGAGAGAGAGAGAGAGAGAGAGAGAGAGAGAGAGAGAGAGAGAGAGAGAGAGAGGGAGAGAGCGAGAGACCAATCGCTAAAAACATGTTTTTTGGGTTCAGGGGGTCTGAAAACGTATAGATCCGGTGAAAACTCGATTTCTAAAAATCGACATGAAAACAATAGGCCTACTTTCCTTCCTATATATTCATATAGCAAGAGAAAGTAAAAATATATCGTATTTGTGTTATACTACTCTATTACGCTATAAACGTAAAATTAGTTATTTTAACAGAAAAACAAATTACCGTTAAATTTGCGTTGAAAAAATATTATCCTACCACGGGGAGGTACCGGGATCGATTCTCGGACAAAATATGGAAATTTTCACAAGTAAAAACTCGCAGTTACACTTATATAATCAACCGTATTTTTTTCACTTTTTTCAACTTTTTACCAGGTGTCTGAAAAAACAGTTGATGAAGAATTATCTTTTTACTTTCTCTTGCCTATATGAATATATAGGAAGGAAAGTATTGTTTTCATGTCGATTTTTAGAAATCGAGTTTTCACCGGATCTATACGTTTTCAGACCCCCTGAACCCAAAAAACATGTTTTTAGCGATTCGTCTCTGTGTGTGTGTGTGTTTGTGTGTGTGTGTGTGTGTGTGAACAGAATATCTCAAGAACGGAACAACGTACGAACTTGAAACTTGAAACTTAAGTTACATACCACTACCGGACCCGACACGAACATTTTCATCAAAATCGGTCAACCGGAAGTAGTAGTTTATTCGTATAATTTTTCAGTTTTTTGCGATTTTCTCAAAAAACTGGTCCTACGATTTTTTTAAAAATCGCCTGGTTTAGTCAATTTTTTATTCTCTACAAGATAGGGTAGGCGTCACGTTTGCTGAAATTCTGGGTGAGGCTGTTTTTACGTAAAAACATAGTTTTTTTAAGATTACGGCTTCATTATAAATTTTAGCGCAAAAACTTATATAATAAAAGTTGTAGAGAATTTAAAAACCTACAACTTTTATTTCAAACATTTTTTTGTATAACGCTTAGTTTAGCAGTAATTAGCAATTTTCTGATTATTCTCACGAAAACGTGTGAAAAATCGATTTTTTTAACATTTCGGCCTTAGAATGCATTTTACGACAAAAGTATATATAATAAATTATATAGGAAATATAAAGATCTACAACTTTTATTCAAAGCATTTTTCTGTACAGAGCCTAGTTTAACGTGAAAGAATGATTTTCCGTATTTCTAAGCCAAACTGAGTTCGATTTTCATTTTGCGTCTTTCACTCATGATTAAAATAAGGTTATGTTTTTGAGGTTAGTTTTTTGTTTTTTTCTAATGTTTTATCACTAATGTTAGGTTTATTATTAATTATTTGCATTGGCAAGAGAAAGTTGTGTGAGTGTTTCACACCAGATTTTTTAACTTTTTTTTAACTTTTTACCAGGTGTCTGAAAAACAGTTGATGAAGAATTATCTATTTTAGTGTCTTTAACTTCCTTCTTTATATTTTGAATTGTGGAAAGAGAAACATGACAGTAGTTAGCCGCTCACTCACAGCTTTTGTTACGAGGCACGAAAAAGTATTTTTGTTTAGCTTCAACAACTTCACAGCATTTTATTACATGCATATAGATTTCGTCTGCCCATAACAGACAGGGGGACAGTCAAATTATTTACTCTCAATCTGTTCGTTGCAGGGCTAAAATAATTAGTTCTGTTCCCTATCACACGATCAGCCAATTAAATGACTCAATCATTTAAGAACAGAAGAGGTAGAGGTGTAAAAGACACTAATCAGAGTTATCTTATCTGAAAGTAATGAATTTCATTATACAGCCAGATCCTGTGGTTAATGAAGTGAAGGTGTCATTTGTAGAGTGGAAAATATGTGCTTTTCAGAGGGCCCGGCATGCTGATAAGCGTACTTTTCCATTCAGTGAGGAAGGCATAGTAAACCACCTCACTCCTCGTTTTACTTAGTAAAACCTCTACAGGTTCAAACCAGCTTTTCGGCTAAAGACCTAAACAACAATCAACCGTAGCCACTAATAACCAAACAGTTGATGCGACTTTAAACAAATAAAAAAAATAATAAAAAAAAGTATATTAAATTTACGTTTTTAAGTTTATTTAAAGTCGCATCAATATATTGGTCAGTAACGACTTCTTTAGGTTAAGTAAAAATCTGGTGTGAAACACTCACACGATTATCTCTTGCCAATGCAAATAATGAACTATATAACCTAACATTAGAAATAAATAAAAAACTAACCTCAACAAACATAACCTTATTTTAATCATGAGTAAAAGACGCAAAATGAAAATCATCCTCAGTTTGGCTTAAAAATACGGAAAATCACTATTTTACGCTAAACTAAGCTCTGTAGAGAAAAATGCTCTAAATAAAAGTTGTAGATCTCTTAATTTTCTATAAATTTTATTATATAAGTACACTTTTATCGTAAAATGCATACTAAGGCCGAAATCTTGAAATAAATCGATTTTTTACACGTTTTCGTGAGAAAAAAAAACAGAAAACCGCTAATTACCGCTAAACTAAAAAAATGTACGAAATAAAAGTTGTAGGATTTTTAATTCTCTACAACTTTTAATGTATGTATATTTTTGCGCTAAAATGCATTTTTATTAAAGTCGCAATCTAACAAAACCATTTTTTACGAGAAAACAACCATCCCAAGAATTTCAGGAGACATGGTACCTAACCTTTCTTGTAGAGCATAAAATATTTAGTATATGCGGAGATTTAAAAAAAAAATCGTAGGAGCCGTTTTTGAGAAAATCGCAAAAAAGTGAAAAATAACACGAATAAACTACTACTTCCGGTAGATCGATTTTGATGAAAAAGTTCGTGTCGGGTCCGGTAGTAGTATCTAACTTAAATCTCAAGTTTCAAGTTCGCACGAAGTTCCATTCTTGAGATATTATGTTCACACACATACACCAATCGCTAAAAACATGTTTTTTGGGGTTCAGGGGTCTGAAAACGTGTAGATCCGGTAAAAACTCAATTTCCAAAAATTGTCATGAAAACAGTACATTCCTTCCTATATATTTATATAGGCAAGAGAAAGTACAAAATATAGTCTTTAACTCCGCTCCTTCGTCTCTCCTAAGCCACCCACCTTCCAGTTGAAAGGGCAGTGGTAAAGCTTCAGCTTACGTTTAATAAAGCTTATGGTTGGAGGAAATTTAATAAAATTAATTTTTATACTAAAACCTATTAATAAAAAATAAAAAATGTAATTAAAATTCCGAAAGTGTTTTAAAAAAAGGATTTTTAATAAATGAGTAATCAGAGTATAAATTTACAATAATTGTTAAATGGAATGAAGAAGTAGACCGGAAACTTCACGGAATTATTAGGCCTCCTATAGATACTGAAGTCACGAGATTGCCTTTTGCGTATGGATGGGCTGTGAGGAAGGGAAGTGAAAATATGACAGTGCTGCCAACCTTAACAGTGCGACACTACTCGTACATTTCACTACCGTGCAGTTTCTACATACATTTTGTAATCTGTGGTTTAATCCGAGAAAATTTTCTTCATAAACATAAGAAATAAATCTGACCTCTAATACTGCCTAAAGCTTAATTACACGACTAGAAATGTTTCATTTACTGTAATTAGCAGTTACTTTATTCCATTGGAACAAATTTTCTACGAATAAATCGCCTTCTCTACGATCGCTGTCACCGGCGTCTTCACTATCACTCTCACTAGTATCTACCTAACCGCTTCCTTTTTTTACCATGTGTCAACAAAACTGTTAAAGCATTTCTTCTTCGTCTTAAATTTCCTTCTTTAATTTTCGAATTGTGGAAAGAGAAACATCACAGTAGTTAGCCACTCGCTCATGGCTTTAGTTAAGAGGCATTGAAAGGGTTTTTTTTTTTGTTACAACTTCACAGCATTTCAGGGGCGGTTTCAGGGAAGGGGCCATGGGGGCCATGGCCCCCTCCGAAATACTAGGAAAACTTAGTTTAAAATTTTTTATAAGCTATTATTTCCAACAAAACTGAATCCCAATACTCGTACCTATCAATTAACAATAATTATTTTAGTATGAAAATGAGTCAAACAGAAAGTATCTACTTTTAAATAGTATTAAGATAACAATCAGTGTCAGTAGTCAAAAGCCACTCGCATCCAGTCAGCGCCTTGAAAATTTCTCTATGAATTAAAATTGTGGTTACAGCAATACAGCATAAAAGAGGAATTTTCAATGACTCAATTACAAACTATGTATTACAAATTATCTAGTAAGAGCTACATTCTGCCCATAACAGACAGGTGGAGTGTCAAATTTTTACTCAATCTGTGCGTTGCAAGGCTAAAATAAATAGTTCTGTTTCTTGTCACATGGTCAGCCAATTAAATGACTGAATCATTTAAGAACAGAAGAGGTAGAGGTGTAAAAGACACTAATCAGAGTTATCTCCTCTGAAAGTAATGAATTTCATTATACAGCCAGACCCTGTGGTGAATGAAGTGAAGGTGTCATTTGCAGAGTGGAAAATATGTGCTTTTCAGAGGGCCCGGCATGCTGATAAGCATACTTTTCCATTCAGTGAGGAAGGCAATGGTAAACCACCTCACTCCTCGTTTTACTTAGTAAAACCTCTAAAGGTTCAAACCAGCCTTTCGGCTGATGACCTAAACAACAACAAGAGCTACATAAAAACAAGATAGCCCCCCCCCAAAATCAGCCCTGGAACCGCCCCTGCAGCATTTTATTACACTGCATATTAGATTCAGTTCAGCACTGTGAATGGTCTGCCCACATTTTTGAGAAACTAACATTTCTGTTTACAGTAACAAACAGTTATATTCGTACTATTAACCTACAAAAGGTTCCGTGATATATTGTGTAGGCTATGCTCTGGGTACAAGTTGTTACATTTGTCGTACTGAAATTAAAGCAGTCGCGCATGCGCACTGATGCTTTTCCCCCTTTACCCCTCGTTGCAAACAAGGGCAAACTCGTGACTCAAGTGACTATAGTATATATATATTTTAAAAGAAACAACACCAAAGTGACTCATAATATATTACACATTTTTAACAATTAATACATTTTTTAGTAGTTATTAATTCAAAAGCGAGATTTACTAACGTAATGTTATCAAAGATGAAACATATCATAAATATTTTTTCATGTTAATATTTTTAAATATGCCCATAACAGGTTGGTGAAGTATTATTTATTTGCATTCGATCTGCTAGTTCCAGGGCTATAAAAATCTGGTGTGAGACAAATAAAACACACAACTTTCTCTTGCCAATGCAAATAATTAACAATATAATCTAGCATTAGTAATAAACAAAAAAACTAACCTAATAAAAAAACATAACCTAATTTTAATCATGAGTGAAAAACGCAAAATGAAAATCAACCTGTTAGGCTTTAAAAAAATACGGAAAATCACTCCTTCACGCTAAACTAGACTCTGTACAGAAAGATTCTTTTAATAAAAGTTGTAGATCTTTCCATTTCCTATAAATTTGATTATATACACTTTTGTCGTACAATGTATATATTTTTCAATTTGTATTAAAATCAATTTTTTACACGTTTTCGTGCGAAAAAACAGAAAATTGCTAATCACCGCTAAACTAAGCGTTATACAAAAAAATGTTTAAAATAAAAGTTGTAGGTTTTGTAATTCTCTACAACTTTTACAATATACATTTTTGCGCTAAAATGCATATTAAAGCCGCAATCTTAAAAAAAAAATTACAAGAAAACAGCCTCTCCAAGATTTCAGCAGACATCACGCCTACCCTATCTTGAAAAGGATAAAAAATTTAGTAAACCAGGCGATTATTAAAAAAATCGTAAGAGCCGTTTATGAGAAATTCGCAAAAATTGCAAAATGACACGAATAAAGTACTACTTCCGGTTGACCGATTTTGATGAACATGTTCGTGTCGGGTCCACCAGTGGTACCTAACTTAAGTTTCAAGTTTCATTCTTCCGTTCTCGAGATATTCTGTTCACACACACACACAAACGCGCGCGCGCGCACGCACCCACACACACACACACACACTCACAGACCAATCGCTAAAAACACGTTTTTAGGGTTCAGGGGGTCTGAAAACGTGTAGAACAGGTGAAAACTCGATTTCTTAAAATCGACATGAAAACAATACTTTCCTTCCTATATATTCATATAGGCAAGAGAAAGTAAAAGTCAAAATCCATCGTTCCTGTCCCATACATAACCCACCGTAGTTGCTAATGCTGTTGAAACGAATTTAAAAAACAAATTACAGGATTGATATGTAGATTACTAAAGAAATAGGAAATGCAATATTTCATATTACATAAATTAATAGTCCACGTCTATCGACCCCACCACAATTTTTTAAAACAATAAAAATAGATTCATTACGATAGAATAATGAAAGTAATGATTATAAAGTACGATGTAATGAAAGAACGGTATGAAAATACATTACTTTAAGAGATAATAAACTAAGTACGGTATCCGAAGGGAAAGTTTATTAAGAAAGTGAAATCTTCTATTCTTGACCAAGAATAAAAAGTACAGTACTGTACCTAGATATATTAATTACGACTGCGGATACTTCATCGGTATTAATTTTATTCTTCATATCCTCCATCTTGTACGTTATCAAAAGAAAAAAAAACCATTACAAAAATCTTCCGGTGTTTTATAGGTTGTTATTAACGAAATTATATTCCATCAAAAAGGAACAACAGCTAGAAAATATTTTTCGAATTTCAAATAATAATACATTTCTCGATTTAAATTGCAAAGAACATTTTTCCCAATTGTTCATAACAGGCAGTCGTTGTTTAGGTCATCAGCCGAAAGGCTTGTTTGAACCTGTAAAGGTTTTAATAGGTAAATCGAAAAATGAGGTGGTTTACCATTGCCTCCTTCACTGAGTGGAAAAGTACGCTTATCAGCATGCCGGGCCCTCTGAAAAGCACATATTTTCCACTCTGCAAATGACACCTTCACTTCATTCACCACAGAGTCTGGCTGTACAATGAAATTCATTACTTTCAGAGGAGATAACTCTAATTATTGTCTTTTACACCTCTACCTCTTCTGTTCTTAAATGATTCAGTCATTTAATTGACTGACCATGTGATAAGAAACAGAACTATTTATTTTAACCCTGCAACGAACAGATTGAGTAAATAATTTGACACTCCACCTGTCTGTTATGGGCAAAGCTTGTAATTACAGTAAATCAAACATTTCTAGTCATGTAATTAAGCTATAGGCATTATTATAGGTCACATCTATTTCTTATAAGGTTTATGAAGAAAACATTTTCTCGGAATAAGCCACAGCTTACAAAAGGTATGAAACTGCACAGTAATGAAATGTACGAGTACTGTCTCACTGTTGAGGTTGGCAGCACTGTCAAATTTTTACTTCCTTCCTTACAGCACGTTTATACGCAAAAGGAAATCTCGTGGCTTCAGTATCTATACCTCCAAAATTGTTTCAGCAGTTTTAATTACAAGCACACCACGTACACAACGAGGAATCATTCTAAAATCAACTTCTTTGGATTCAAGAGTCAATACAATTTTAATATAACATAAAATCTAGTTACAGAAAATTTCCACCGTAGTAATATTTTCTGCCCATAACAGACAGGTGGAGTGTCAAATTTTTTTACACTCAATCTGTTCATTGCAGGGCTAAAATAAATAGTTCTGTTTCTTAACACATGGTCAGCCAATTAAATGACTGAATCATTTAAGAACAGAAGAGGTAGAGGTGTAAAAGACACTAATCAAGAGTTATCTCCTCTGAAAGTAATGAATTTTATTATACAGCCAGACCCTGTGATGAATGAAGTGAAGGTGTCATTTGCAGAGTGGAAAATATGTGCTTTTCAGAGGGCCCGGCATGCTGATAAGCGTACTTTTCCACTCGGTGAGGAAGGCAATGGTAAACCATGTCACTCCTCGTTTTACTTAGTAAAACCTCTACAGGTTCAAACCAGCCTTTTGGCTGATGACCTAAACAACAACAGTAATATTTTCTCAACCTATCCTTTAGATAGTGTGCAAGTAACTAATAAATACATAACTTACAATTTGTGCAAGACATATAAATACATTTAAATACACTTATTACATTGTTGAAAGTAAATCAAGCACGAATTGACTTGATGTGTGTTTGTAAGAGATATGTAAATAACCTACGTAAGTACGTATAGTACATCAGTCATGCGCATATTAATGCGTTTTCAAAGAACAGTGGCATGAATTAGTTTTAACATTCTCTATAACCATGTATTGTAATTACCTACACGAAATAAAACATTTTAAACATGTTACTCTGTGTGATAACAAATATTTATCTGAAAACGATAATTAAACTGAATACAAAAACGCATTAACTTACTACAATAGAACTACTTCTTTTAAAAATATTAAATTTTATTGATTCTTTTAATAAGTTTATATTTTTCACACGGCATACGTATGGTATTGTTCAGGTAGATAAAATGTTATGATAGTGACAGAAATTTATTTCAATAAATTTTAACTTATTCCAAAAAAATCTGAGTGAAACACTCCATGACTTTCCCTTGCCAATGCAAATAATGAACAATATAACCTAACATTAGTAGTAAAACATTAGAAATAAACAAAAAAAATTAATCTCAATAAACATAACTTATTTAATCATGAGTGAAAGACGCGAAAATCAACCTAACTTTGGCTTAAAAATACGGAAAATCACTCTTTTACGCTAAATTAGTCTCTGTAGAGAAAAATGCACTCAATAAAAGTTGTAGATCATTTAATTTCCTATAAATTTGATTATACACTTTTGTCGTAAAATGCATACTAAGGCTGAATATTTAAAAAAAATCTATTTTTTAAACACATTTTCGTGAAAACAAACAAATTACCGTTAAACTAAGCGTTACACAAAATATGTTTGAAATAAAAGTTGTAGGTTTTTAATTTTTCTACAACTTTTATTATAATATACATTTTTGCGCAAAAATGCATAATTAAGCCGCAATATTAAAAAAAAAGTGTTTTACGAGAAAACAGCCTTTTTAAGAATTTCCGCAGACATGGGACCTACCCTATCTTGTAGAGCATAAAACATTTAGTAAATGAGGCGATTTTAAAAACAATCGTAAAAGCAGTTTTTGAGGAAATCGCAGAAACGTGAAAAATAAATTTTATTATACAACCATACCCTGTGGTGAATGAAGTGAAGGTGTCATTTGTAGATAGGAAAATGTGCTTCCCACAGGGTCCGGCATGCTGATAAGCGTACTTTTCCACTCAGTGAAGAAGGCGATGATAAACCTCCTTACTCCTCGTTTTACTTAGTAAAACCTCTACAGGTTGAAACCAGCCTTTCGGTTGATGATCTAAACAACAATTCTTTTCTTCAAGTATTCATATAGGGCCTTCGGGCCAGCCCAGTCATTCAGCAGGTAGAAAGTCGCTATTATTTGTTAAGTAACACCGGTTGGGCAAGCGACTTTGTATGGTGACCATTTGACAGCCATCCGTGAACAAACTCTACTGGGGGTCCCTGTTCAAACTCATGTCTAATCTACGTCAAAAAAAATACAGCAAAAAGCAGCGATCAAATTGGGTAGTTGTCAACAATGTACAGTTCCCGATAAGAAATAAATGCTAAAAAAAAAGCATTCATATAGGGCAATAGAAAGTAAAAAAAAATCTGGTGTGAAACACTCACACAACTTTCTCTTGCCAATGCAAATAATTAATAATAAACCTAACATTATTAATAAAATATTAGAAATAAACAAAAACTAACCTCAAAAACATAACCTTATTTTAATCATGAGTGAAAGACGCAAAATGAAAATCGAACTCAGTTTGGCTTAAAAATACGGAAAATCACGCTTTCACGCTAAACTAGGCTCTGTAGAGAAAAATGCTCTAAACAAAAGTTGTAGATCTTTTAATTTTCTATAAATTTAATTATATACACTTTTGTCGTAAAATGCATACTAAGACCGAAATGTTAAAAAAATCGATTTTTCTCACGTTTTCGTGAGAAAAAAAAACAGAAAATCGCAAATTACCGCTAAACTAACCGTTATACAAAAAAATGTTTGAAACAGAAGTTGTAGGTTTTTACATTCTCTACAACTTTTATTATATAACGTTTTGCGCTAAAATGCATTTTAAAGCCGCAATCTTAAAAAGAAAATGTTTTTACGTAAAAACAGCCTCACGCAGAATTTCAGCAAACAGGGCGCCTACCCTATATTGTAGAGCATAAAAAATGTAGTAAACCAGGCGATTTTTAAAAAAATCGTAGGACTAGTTTTTGAGAAAATCGCAAAAAAGTGAAAAATTATACGAATAAACTACTACTTCCGGTTGACCGATTTTGATGAAAATGTTCGTGTCGGGTCCGGTAGTGGTATGTAACTTAAGTTTTAAGTTTCAAGTTCGTACGATGTTCCGTTCTTGAGATATTCTGTTCACACACACACGCGCGCGCGCACGTACACACACACACACACCAATCGCTAAAAACATGTTTTTTGGGTTCAGGGGGTCTGAAAACGTATAGATCCGGTGAAAACTCGATTTCGAAAAATCGACATGAAAACAATACTTTCCTTCCTATATATTCATATAGGCAAGAGAAAGTAATACATAAAAAAATACATTACAGAAAACGTACGACAATAAGAACCTCCTACCTTTTTGATAACGGTTAAAAACAAATTTTAAATAAAGTGATTAAAAAGTTCAACGGAAAATTAAACAGTGATTTAGAAATTAACTTGTAGAACAAAAAGATGAATATTTAAACTGTAGAATGTAATGTTTTTATAATGGAAGTACTACTACCGCTATCTATTATCAAAATTGTACAACTAGATTTAGTAAGACGCTTATTCCTCGTAAATTGAGGTCATAGTTAGTTGTGCCACAACGTTACATTAATATGATACGTTCAGTACAAATTGTATGTACTGTATAAAATATGTTTCGAATAAGTTATTACATTACAATCGGTTATTCTTGTATAAGTTAATTACTTTGCATAATTAAGTATAATTAGTCAAATTAAGAAAAATGTATGCTATAAAAAAAAATCTGGTGTTAAAACACTCACACAACTTTCTCTTGCCAATGCAAATAATTAACAATATAACCTAACATTAGAAATAAACAAAAAACTAATCTCAAAAAACATAACCTTATTTTAATCATGAGTGAAAGACGTAAAGTGAAAATCGACCTCAGTTTGGCTTAAAAATACGGAAAATCACTCTTTCACGCTAAACTAGGCTCTGTAGAGAAAAGGCTAGGCTAGGCTTTAATTAAAGGCTGTAGATCTTTTAATCTCCTTTAAATTTAATTACACACACACTTATGTCGTAAAATGCATACTAAGGCCGAAATCTTAAAAAAATCGATATTTCACACGTTTTCGTGAGAAACAAAATTGGTTATTACCACTAAACTAAGCGTTATACAAAAAATATCAGTAACAGTAAAAAATGGTATACCAATGAACTTAATATTATATTGTTGTGATTTTTACTTTCTCTTGCCTATATGAATATATAGGAAGGAAAGTATTGTTTTCATGTAGATTTTTCGAAATCGAGTTTTCACTGGATCTACACGTTTTCAGACCCCCTGAACCCAAAAAATATGTTTTAGCGATTAGTCTGTGTGTGTGTGTGTGTGTGTAAACAGAATATCTCAAGAAAGGAACATCGTACGAACTTGAAACTTAAGTTAGACACCACTACCGGACCCAACACGAACATTTTCATCAAAATCGGTCAACCGGAAGTAGTAGTTTATTCGTTTAATTTTTCACCTTTTTTGCGATTTTCTCAAAAACAAGTTATACGATTTTTTTAAAATCGCCTAGATTACTAAATGTTTTATGCTCTAAAAGATAGGGTAGGCGCCATGTTTGCTGAAATTCTTGGTGAGGCTGTTTTCACGTAAAAAATTGTTTTTTTTTTCAGATTGCGGCTTATATATGTATTTTAGCGCAAAAAAATATATAATAAAAGTAGTAGAGAAATTTAAAATCCTACAACTTTTATTCCAAACATATTTTTTATAATGCTTAGTTTAGCGGTAATTAGCGAGTTCCTGTTTTTTTCACGAAAATGTGTAAAAACATCGATTTTTTTTAAGGTTGCAGCCTTATATAGAGTAATTTGTCACTAGTTGTGGATATTTCGGAGCGTTGTAGGGATAAAGAAGGAGTGTATATTGAAGGTGACAATAAGTGATTATGGATAAAATAAAAATAAAATTTTTTACAACGTCAGTCTCGTTATTTAATAGCCACATCTCGTAAACCACCTCACTCCTCGTTTTACTAACTAAAGCATTACCTAGTACATAATTTTTGATTTAACAAAATTATTCCATGAGAAAAACAGTGCTGTTTATTGACAATAATTATAGCTTAACCCTTTCTTACCCAGTGTGGCATAGAAGTCTCATTGGAGTGACTACTTTTGATTAAAGAGCACTGGATGTGAAGTGTAATAATTTTCTGTACCCTAGCCAGGAATCGAACCTGAGACCTCCGCTTTGCAGTGTAAAATGCTGACCACTACACGACGGACGCGACCATTAGTTTCTTTTTAAAGTTATTTTTAGTTTTAAATATTTGTGTTCATTTACTAATATAAAGAAGCATTTCTTCGAGTACGTTTAATGTACATACAAGTATATTTTTTAGACTGTAAATAGTGATTTTGTCCATTTTACCAACATTTTTGAATTGTAAAATTTTTTAAGTCTTAAAAAATGCTTTGCTACAAATCTAAGCAAGAGAAATTTGTTTAGGAAGCCTGCACATGATTTTTACTTATTTATATTGTTGGGAACTTTGATATCATCTAGCCCAGTGGTTCCCAACCTTTTATGGGGCATCGCCCCTTTGTGAAGGATGACTTACACCTATCGCCCCCTTCTCTTAGCATCGTATACCTAATTTAATTTGAAGTAATGTGTTGATAAATAATAAAGTATATTACTCTGTAAAAAAAGATTTATTATTGTTCACAACAAATAATCAACTAAAGCAGTTGTGTCCAGAATTCTTCATCTCATGTGTAGGAGCTCGACCATAAAAAATGTCAACAAAGAGTTTAGTTTATTTATTTGTAAAAACTAAACTATTTCGTTTGTAAAAAAAACATGTATCCAAGACAGTAAAGATTCTACCCTGTAGTACAGTTTTATTTTTCTGTCTTTGAATACTCATCGCCCCCCACAAATTTATCGCCCCCCTGCGAACCCAAATCACCCACCAGGGGGCGATCGCCCCCAGGTTGGGAACCACTGATCTAGCCCAATGTGACATATGTGTCACACTTTTTTGTCATGCCATCAAAAAGGCTGAATCTCTAAAAGTGATTTTATTTCACTTAAATGTCAGTAAAGTGTATGAAACAATGTACACATATTTGTTTGTGTATAGTTATTTTGTGTATAGTTTGTGTAGTTTGTGTATAGTTAAAAAATATGGGATTGAAAGGGTTAATTATATAATTATGATTCATAAGCTGTAACCTCTGCCCATAACAGACAGGTGGAGTGTCAAATTTTTTACACTCAATCTGTTAGTTGCAGGGCTAAAATAAATAGTTCTGTTTCTTGTCACATGGTCAGCCAATTAAATGACTGAATCATTTAAGAACAGAAGAGGTAGAGGTGTAAAAGACACTAATCAGAGTTATTTCCTCTGAAAGTAATGAATTTCATTATACAGCCAGACCCTGTGGTGAATGAAGTGAAGGTGTTATTTGCAGAGTGGAAGATATGTGCTTTTCAGAGGGCCCGGCATGCTGATAAGCATACTTTTCCACTCAGTGAGTTGTGGCAATGGTAAACCACCTCACTCCTCGTTTTACTTAGTAAAACCTCTACAGGTTCAAACCAGCTTTTTGGCTGATGACCTAAACAACAACAAGCTGTAACCTATAAATTTAGATAAAGTCTGTTTGTAAAGATGTGTGCTTTATACAACGCGCATTGTGTTTACGACTCAAACGTGTGCGCGTCTAAAATATAATATCAGTACAGTAGTTGCCTTTGGTATCTATTATCAAAAGATGTGTTATGGCTGCCACAGCTACTGGCACGTGTTAACAGTACCAGCATAATACAACTCCCCTTCTTACCGAATCATTTCGTTTTTTTTACCCATAATTCCCTCCCTCTTTTGCCCTCGCAACTAGGATATATCCGATAACATGTTGTTGTTGTTGTTTAGGTCATCAGCCAAAAGGCTGGTTTGAACCTGTAGAGGATTTACTAAGTAAACCGAGGAGTGAGGTGGTTTACCGTTGCCTTCCTCACTGAGTGGAAAAGTACGCTTATCAGCATGCCGGGCCCTCTGAAAAGCACATATTTTCCACTCTGCAAACGACACCTTCACTTCATTCACCACAGGGTCTGGCTGTATAATGAAATTCATTACTTTCAGAGGAGATAACTCTGATTAGTGTCTTTTGCACCTCTACCTCTTCTGTTCTTAAATGATTCAGTCATTTAATTGGCTGACCATGTGATAAGAAACAGAACTATTTATTTTAGCCCTGCAATGAACAGATTGAGTGTAAATAATTTGACACTCCACCTGTCCGTCATGGGCAGCCCGATAACATTATCCGATAACATAAGGAATGAAAAATTAAGTTGAACGCGTTAACCCTTTCAATCCCAAATTTTTTAACTTTACACAAACAAATATGTGTACATTGTTTCATACACTTTACCGACATTTAAGTGAAATAAAATCACTTTTAGACCTTCAGCCTTTTTTTGATGGCGTGACAAAAAAAAGTGTGACATATATGTCACATTGGGCTTGATGGTATCAAAGTTCCCAACAATATGAATAAGTAAAAATCATGTGCAGGCTTCCTTAACAAAATTCTCTTGCTTAGATTTGTAGCAAAGCATTATTTAAGACTTAAAAAAGGTTACAATTCAAAAATATTGGTAAAATGGACAAAATCAGTATTTACAGCCTAAAAAATATACTTGTATGTACATTCAACATACTCGAAGAAATGCTACTTTATTTTAGTAAATGAACACGAATATTTAAGACTAAAACTAACAAATATTTAAAAAACTAACTTTACTAACTAATATTTAAAAAGAAACTAATGGTCGCGTCCGTGGCGTAGTGGTCAGCATCTTACACTGCAAAGCGGAGGTCTCAGGTTCGGTTCCTGGCTAGGGTACCGAAAATTATTACACTTCACATCCAGCGCTTTTTAATCAAAAGTAGTCGCTAACAATTAAAGTTTTTATGTCTGTTATTTCACTCCAATGTGACTTCTATGCCTCACTGGGTAAGAAAGGGTTAAAAATTCAATAACTAACCCGAATTTTAACTGATCTTCACGTTTTATCACCGTGAATCCAAAACAGAACAAAACATATCTAGTGTGAAACACTCACACGACATTTTCTTGCCATTGTAAATACGTAATTAACAACATAACCTAATCATGAGTGAATGAAGAAAAATCAAAATCAACTTAAATGTTCGACATAAAATTATGGAACCAAAGCGTCCAGTAGTGTTTTTTCATAATTAATAATTAATAACGTCAGCACTGGCCTCCCCCGAAGAATTTTTAGCAGATTTAGCGTTTACCTTATCTTATAGAGTACAGAAAATGTAGTAAATAAAACGATTGATAAACAAAATCGTAAAAGCCGTAATTGAGAAAATCGCACGATAAAATATTACTTCTAGTTGACCGATTTTGACCTGCCATTTTCATGATGTGACAAAAATAAGAAAAGTTTGTTTTGACAGTGCTAAAATCTCCACTCCTTTATTCTTTTTAATATTTTTCCGTTTGTTACACGGTACAACCATGAGACTCTGAGCATTCGTTGGTACCACAACATTTCTGAAGCACGCTTGTGTGCTTCAGAAATGTTGGTTTTAGTAATATCGTCCGTTAGAATCCATGCCCATAACAGACAGGTGGAGTAAAGTTGTTGGCACTCAATCTGTAAGTTCCAGGGCTACAAAAAATATTTTTTGTTTCTTATCACATGGTCAGACTTAAATTCTCTTTGCAAAGTTATCGCTGTTTGACAGTAAGTAATGTGTGTGAAAGTGTTTTTTCTGCTCTCAAACAAATTAAATCAAAAACAAGAAATCGTATTGAAAGTGCTTCACTGGAATCGAGCCTGAGACTTTATCTCATTGAACTTACAGTGAACATTGATAAAATTGTATCAGAAAAACAGTGGGCCATCATCGCATTGATTCCTCAACTGTAAAAAAATTTGGTGTGAAAGACACACAACTTTCTCTTGCCAATGCAAATAATTAACAATAAACCTAATATTAGTAATAAAACATTAGAAATAAACAAAAAAACTAACCTCAATAAACATAACCTAATTTTAATCATGAATGAGAGACGAAAAATGAAAATCAACCTCAGTTTGGCTTTAAAATACGGAAAATCACTCTTTCACACTAAACTAGGCTCTATACAAAAAACGCTTTAAATAAAAGTTGTAGATCTTTTAATTTTCTATAAATTTGATTATATACACTTTTGTCATAAAATGCATACTAAGGCCAAAATCTTAATCGACTTTTCACACGTTTTCGTGAGACAAATCAGAAAATCGCTAATCACCGCTAAACTAGGCGTTATACAAAAAAATTTTTGAAATAAAAGTTGTAGAATTTTAAATTCTCTACATATTTTAATATATAAATTTTTGCGCTATAATACATATTAAAGCCGTAATCTTAAAAAAGCCAATTCTTTACGTGAAAACAGCCTAACCAAGAATTTCAGCAAACATGGCGCCTACCCTATCTTGTAGAAAATATAAAATTTAGTAAACCACGCGATTTTAAAAAAAATCGTAGGACCAGTTTTTGAGAAAATCGCAAAAAAGTGAAAAATTACACGAATAAACTACTACTTCCTGTAGACCGATTTTGATGAAAATATTCGTGTCGGGTCCGGTAGTGGTATGTAACTTAAGTTTCAAGTTTAAAATTCGTACGATGTTCCGCTCTTGAGATATTCTATTGACACACACACACGCGCGCGCACACACACACCAATCGCTAAAAACATGTTTTTTTTGGGGTCAGGGGGTCTGAAAACGTGTACATCCGGTGAAAACTTGATTTCTTAAAATCGACATGAAAACAATACTTTCCTTCTTATGTATTCATATAGGCAAGAGAAAGTAATAAAGTGATGTATTAAACTAGTGAGTTGTTTGTTATTAGTTTTTCTCTTTCATGTCTCTAGCCCGCACTTTTCTATACAGTACTACAGTTTGATTGGACCTCAGGGAACTAAAGGTTGTGGACCACGCTGAGTAACAAGAAATAAAATCCCCCATCTTTACCTACGGTTCCCCGTTTTAATTCTAGGTTAACGTCCTGGAAATTATTTAGCATGGTAAAACCCATTGATAATGTATCAGAAGAACCCATTGTATTCAATAATCACTAAGATTATCTTCCAGTTCAAGAAATTCTAAAAACCTAAAAAAAACACCATTGAATAAAATAATAAAAAATAAAAACAAAACATATGAATACAAACTAGATAAACTGAGCTATAATCTATCATTATTAATTTACATTAACTGCACAATGTTAAACAAATATGCTTATTTGCACAGACAAATAAGGGGCCTTGAACTGTCTAAGATCAAGGACATTATGTGAGATGTATACAAGACCTTAATTAAGGTGCGTATTTATAAAAGAGAGAAGCGAAGAGGTGGACTAAAAAATACAAGCCACTTAAAAATCTTTTTTTAAAAAAAGGCGAAAATTTTTATGATTGATAGATTGTTTAAATTTAAATTTTATATTAAAAAGATAGAATTTCAGAACGCATCTTAAAGAAAAATGATGAATTAACTACGCCCACAATAAAGTTTATGTAATATTAATAAGCAGTAAACAATATTTAACTTATTATAAACATTATGTTTATGACAAATGACACGTCAAGTACATAAGAAAACTGAAAAATGATATGATAGAGCGTCAGAGACAAACAGAAGAACTAAAGTAGGATTGCTCGAGCTAGAAAAGCCTTTCAAGTGAAAAACAGCTTACCGACTACAAAAATATTGATTTATAGATTAGGAACAATTTCTTGAAATACAATGTTTCGAGTGTAACCTTATACGGCAGTGAAACGTGGGTGATAAGGGCTGTAGAAGGAAGGGGATAAAAGATTTTTAAATGTAGTGTTATAGGAAAATGTTAAATATCAGGTGGGTGGATAAAATAAGTAATTTACAGGTTCTTAGACGACAGGATGAAAAGACGAAGTATATGGAAAAGTCTTACCAGAAGAAGGGATAGGCACATGGGGCATATCTTAAGAAATCCAGGTATTGGTCTATCAATAATGGAGGATAATATTGAGGGAGTGAATTGCAGGGGAGGTAAAAGAATATTTTAATCAAATTACAAAAGATGTAGGGTAAGATTAAATTATAAGTAAATTGTAAGTAAATTATAAAAGATGTAGGGAGATGTTACAGGTATGTAGACATGAAACGACTTGCGCAATATAGAACAGCTTGGAGAACTGCATCAAACCAGTCGAGAGACGGATGACAAAAAGAACTAAAACATCATTAACACCTAAGCCTAGGTTCGTTCGGAAACCGAGTACAATGAATCATAAAAATCTCATACTAAGAATTATTTATTGACAAAATTAATAATTACACTTCATTGTTGTTGTTTTGAGGGAAAAGCCTTTATAAAATCCTTCATCTTGTCATCCAGGGAAAGATTATGGGCAAACGATCGGTTGGAAGAAGAAGAACCTCCTGGCTACGGAACCTGCGAGAGTGGTTTAATTTGTCATCCATCGACCTATTTAGAGCTACAGTTTCCAAGGTCAGGATTGCCATGATGCAAGCACACCTTCGTAATGAAGATGCTACATGAAGAAGAAGAAGTTGTTGTTTTGGTCATCGACCGAAAGGTTGGTTTGAACCTCCAGAGGCTTTACTAAGTAAAACGAGGAGTGAGGTGGTTTACCAAGTTGGCCTTCTCACTGAGTGGAAAAGTATGCTTATCAGCAGGCCCGGCCCTCTGAAAAGCATCTACTTTTCACCCTCCATATGACACTTTCACTTCTTTCACCACATGGTCTGGCTGTATAATGAAACTCGTTATTCTCAGAGGAGATAACTGTCTTTTACAACTGGACCTCGCGCGTCTGAAGAAGAAAAACAAATTATGCTGTGGCCACCAAAATCACCAGACCTCACGCCATGTGACTTCTTTCTCTGGGGTTTTGTGAAAGACAAGGTGTTTATCCCACCAATACCGAACGATATCGCTGAGATGAAGGATCGTATAATCAATGCAATCGACTCTATCGAAAGGGACATGTTAGAACGTGTTTGGCAAGAGCTAGACGTTTGTGTTGATGTTGCCGTGTCACCATAGGAGCAAACATTTAACATTTATAGATTTTTAAAAATAACTGTTTGAGTCCCTGCATCGGCCCGTACAACTGTCATTTAGGTAAATGAAATAGGTTTTTTGTACTGAATTTTCGTAACCCCGAAGAACATTATGAAACCCTCTGTATAATTGGCTGACAATGTGATAAGAAACACAACGACTTTTTCATTACTTTTCAGGGGTGTCCCTAAACTTATTTTAAGTACTGTACTAATAAGTATCGGCGAGACTCCAGAGAGAGAAAACAATTTAAAACACACATATACATACATACAAAACAACTAACGTACACGTATATATAAAAAATTCAGGTGCACCCACCAGCAGGTAGACCCGCCGAAATCTCTTCACTAATCAGGGAAACGAATGGAGAGAGCTAGGCGTGCATATTTGCCACTGATATCTCAGTTGTCATGACAACCCGCTCACGCTGGAAGAGTAATGACGGCCACCCGTCTAACTCTTCACTTGGGAATTTATTACGTATATTAAGACCATCTAAAGGTTCGTTTAAAACATTAGAAAGCGCTATACACAGATACAATAATTTTATGTAATACTTTTTTACATGACACATCTTGATTTATTGTAAAACAAAAAATAATTATAACAGAAATTATATACTTGTTTTGTTTGCCCATAACGGGTAGGTGGAGTGTTAAATTAATTGCACTCGATCTGTTGGTTGCAGGGCTGCAAAAAATAATTCTGTTTCTTATCACATAACCAGGTAATATGACTGAATTATTTAAGAACAGAAAAGGTAGAGGTGTAAAAGACACTTGTTGTTGTTGTTTAGGTCAACAGCCGAAAGGCTGGTTTGAAACTCTAGAGGTTTTACTAAGTAAAACGAAGAATGAGGTGGTTTACCATTGCCTTCCTCACCGAGTGGAAAAGTACGCTTATCAGCATGCCGGGCCCTCTGAAAAGCACATATTTTCCACCTTCACTTCATTCACCACAGGGTCTGGCTGTATAATATGAAATTCATTACTTTCAGAGGTGATAACTCTGATTAGTATCTTTTACACCTCTACCTCTTCTGTTCTTAAATGATTCAGTCATTTAATTGACTGACCATGTGATAAGAAACAGAACTATTTATTTTAGCCCTGCAACGAACAGATTAAATGTAAATAATTTGACACTCCACCTGTCTGTTATGGGCAGAAAAGACACTAGTCAGAGTTATCTCCTCTGAAAGTAATGAATTTCACTATACAGCCAGACCCTGTGGTGAATGAAATGAAAATGTCATTTGCAGGGTGAAAAGTCGGTGGTTTTCGGAGGGCCTGGAAAACTGATAAGCATACTCTTTCAACTCAGTGAGGAAGGCAATAGTAAACCACCTCATTCCTCGTTTTTACTTAATAAAACCTCTACAGGTTCAAACTAGCCTTTTGGCTGTTGACCTAAGCAACTTATTTTGTGAAATAAATAAATCTGGATACTATCCGGAAAATAGGAAAAGAGGCTTTTCACCTACTTCACCTGAATGGCCTCCGCTGATATTAACGTAGTTCAGAACCAGTCCCGTAACGACACCACTTCGAACATTCTATCCAAAATTCTTCAAAGACAAACCTTTATTTAGCTTCAGGAGTCATGAAACACGAAATTTATTTAAAATTCAGGTATTGAAAATATTGCATAACAAAACTTTCTCCCGCTAAACTGAATAGTAGCAAATAGTTATAAGATAAAAATAAGAATTCTAAACATTTAAAAAAATAAAAATAAATACTGAAGGTAAAGAAATAACTAATATTTATAATAAACAAAAAACGACACAACATTAGCGTAACGTTAACAAAGGAAAAACAGATTTCTAATAAAAAATGTCTAGAATTATAGAATTACTTATCAAGGCCGTAATCGGTTTGCGTTAGCCTATTTTAATACAGGATATTTGTGCCTATTTGACGCTTATTTCTATATAGTATATCACCTGGTGGGTACTACAATCGCTTAAACATCTCTCGCTCTCTCTCCCTCCCACTTTCTTACTTTAGAACCCTCTCGCTTCCGTTTCTCACTCAAGCTATGTGTGATCCCACTTTAATTTCTAACAGCTGTGTAATGAAATACTCACAATTTTCTTTTTAAGCTATTCAATCTTAAAAGCTTAAATTTAAGTAGTTGATTTAGTTTATGTAATTCTATTTATTACTTTCTATTGCCTATATGAATATATAGGAAGGAAAGTATTGTTTTCATGTCGATTTTTCGAAATCGAGTTTTCACCGGATCTATACGTTTTCAGACCCCCTGAACCCAAAAAACATGTTTTTAGCGATTGGTCTGTGTGTGTGTCTGTGTGTGTGCGTGTGTGTGTGAACAGAATATCTCAAGAACGGAACATCGTACGAACTTGAAACTTGAAACTTAAGTTACGTACTACTACCGAACTCGACACGAACATTTTCATCAAAATCGGTCAACCGGAAGTGGTAGTTTATTCGTGTAATTTTTCACTTTTTGCGATTTTCTCAAAAACTGGTCCTACGATTTTTTTAAAAATCGCCTGGTTTACTCAATTTTTTATTCTCTACAATATAGGGTAGGCGCCATGTTTGCTGAAATTCTGGGTGAGGCTGTTTTCACGTAAAAGCGTTGTTTTTTTAAGATTACAGCTTTAATATGCATTTTAGCGCAAAACTTTATATAATAAAAGTTGTAGAGAATTGAAAATTCTACAACTTTTATTTCAAACAATTTTTTGTATAACGCTTAGTTTAGCGGTAATTTGCGATTTTCTGTTTTTTTTTCTCACGAAAATGTGTGAAAAATTGATTTTTTAAGATTTCGGCCTTAGTATGCATTTTACGACAAAAGTGTATATAACCAAATTTATAGAAAATTAAAAGATCTACAACTTTTATTTAAAGCATTTTTCTCTACAGAGCCTAGTTTAGAGAGAAAGAGTGATTTTCCGTATTTCTAAGCCAAACTGAGGTTGATTTTCATTTTGCATCATTCACTCATGATTAAAATAAGGTTATGTTTTTGAGGTTAGTTTTTGTTTATTTCTAATATTTTATTATTAATGTTAGGTTTATTGTTAATTATTTGCATTGGCAAGAGAAAGTTGTGTGAGTGTTTCACACCAGATTTTTTTTTTGATAGGTTGTATAGGAATAAAAAGAAACTGTAAATTTTATTCAATCATTTATAATAAGTTACCTATTCTAAGTTAATTAATGTTGTTTCTTGTATATTAAGTAAAGATGTTTACTTTTTTAATTATAGTATTTTGGAAGTTTCATATAATTGTAATTTTTGTATTAAATTAAATTATTTATTATTATTTGTAAACAAGAAATAAAAACAAAATAAAAGAAAAAATTTATTAATAGGCTAAGTTTAACCATTAATTATAATTATTAATCGTGTAAATTACAGGAAGTGGGGGAATTCTGCTATCTATGGAGTAAAATAACAAAGGATGGTTTCCTCAAGCTAGAAAAGCATTTGAAATGAAAAACAACTTACTGACGAAAAAAATTGATTTACAGATAAGAAAAATTCTTAAAACACTATGTTTGAGTGCAGTATTATAAAGTAGTAAAACGTGGGCGATTTTTTTTTCTTTTTTTTTTTGGTTTAACGTCCGACTGTTCTGCAATTACTGCTAATGCAGACTGTGAAGATGAAATGATTGTTTTGTAACGTATGAAAATATGCCGTGCCTGAATGGGATTCGAACCCAAGACCGCATGATGAAAGGCGAGCACGTTACGTGGGCGATAGGGGCTGTAGAAAGGATGAGGATAGTAGCTTTTCAAATGCGGTGCTATAGTAAAATGTTAAAGATTAGGTGGGTGGACGAAATAAGTAATTTAGAGGTTCTTAGACGAGTAGATGAAAAAAGAAATATATGGAAGCACCTTACCAGAAGAAGGGATAGGCTAGTGGGGAATATCTTAAGACATCCAGGTATTGGTCTATCAATAATGGAGGGTAATATTGAAGGAGTGAATTGTAGGGGGAGACAAAGATTAGAATATATAAAGCAAATTACAAAAGATGTAGAGTGTTGTAGGTATGTAGATATGAAATGAACCGTAGGGTTTTGGGTGGGCGGCGGGGCGCAAAGCTTAGTTTAAAAAAAATAAGTGAAGTTTTGTGTAGACTACATATAAATGAAGAGAAATATTCCTTATTTAGAAAATTTAGTGAATTATCTTTAGGCAAAGAAAATCACACTGATCGTCAAAGTGACACTGCCTAGGAAACAAAATTATTTAAGGAATGTTCGCTCACGCCTTCTGGATATCAGTGTCCAAAAACAATACTCCTTTTTGAGTGAAAATTAAAAGTACTCATTACAATTGCTACTATAGTTCAGCCGTTCTTAGTTTGCTCCTACTGTCAACAAACAAAAGCCACCTACTACAGGGTGCACGCTAGAGTCCTCGACTTTACGGATGTCGTATTCCTATGAAGTTAACTATTTTTTAAATTTTAAGTACTTAAAACATCAGTCATGATATAATGTAGGCCTAACAATTTCATTTATAAAAATACTGTTAAAAGTATTCTGTATTTTAATACTTTTGAAAGTATTTTGTTATTACTTTTTAATCTGCATGTACACATTTTGATATAATGCGCATGCTCAGTGACGTCATTATTTGTTTACATTAGGAGCAAACTAAGAGAGGCTGGACTATACGTATTCTCTAGTGGAAATGGATTTTCCACTCTTGTTGCCATGAAGAGCAAATATCGTTCAAAATAGGATGTGACTTTAGAGGTGTACTATAAGAACTGACTCGACGTTTCAGCAAGCTTTGTGCCGAGAAACATCAGGCTCATCCATCACATTAGTAGCGTTAATTTTTGTTTGAGCTTTATTTAGCAATGTGTGCTTATTAAAAATACTTTCCTGATCTATTTGTACTATGTTTTGAATTATTTCAACATTTTCCCAATAGGAACAGGCTTTAAAAACCAATAACTTAAATACCAATTACCAGTAAAAGTTGTATTAAAAAATGCATTATTACGAGGTGTGGCTATTGAATAACAAGACTAACGTTGTAAAAAATTTAATTTTAATTTTATACATAATCACTTATCACCTTCAATATACACTCCTTCTCTATCCCTACAACGCTCCCTACGAATTTTCCATTGTTGGAAACAGTGCTGGAAGTCATCTGTCAGCTCCTGCTGGGCACGACCGCACAAAAATGTTTGAAATGAAGCTCACAAAAACGTTTGTACTGACACTTTGTACGCGATTGAAAATTACCCAAAGTTTTTGGAAACGATAATAACATGTGACGAAACGTGGATTTTACTTATGATCGGAAATGAAGCGCCAATCCATGCACTGGAAGAACCGAACTTCACCGAGAGCCAAAAAAGCTGGAATGAGCAAGTCAAATTTAAAGCAATGATTTTTTTTTTTTTGATATCCATGGGATTGTGTACCTTTACTGGGTTCCTGAAGGTCAAACAATTAATCATTATTACTACCTTGAGGTACTTTCTAAACTACGTCAAAGAGTAAGGAAAACGCCCCGAAATGTGGAAGGACAAATAATGGGTTCTCCACCAAGACAATGCGCCAGCTCATTCCGCGTTATTTTTCAAAGGTTCCTAGCCAAGTACAGCATCTCAGTGTTAGAACATCCACCTTATTCACCAGATCTTGCACCATGTGATTTCTATTTGTTCCCTAACGTTAAATCTGCATTAAAAGGGACAAGATTTGAGTCTGTGGAATCTGTAAGAGAGAAAGCGGCACGTGTCCTGAAGGAGCTGACAGAAGATGACTTCTAGCACTGTTTCTAACAATGGAAAATTCGCATGGAGCGTTGTAGGGATAGAGAAGGAGTGTATATTGAAGGTGACAATAAGTAATTATGTATAAAATTAAAATAAAATCTTTTACAACGTCAGTCTCGTTTAATAACCACACCTCGTATATACATATAAGGAGGGGGTTATGACTTACAGTTAAACCATATAGGAGGGGGGCCTCGAAATAAAAAGTTTGAGAACCACTGGCTTAAGGGAATCCCAACTTATTCCTGAATTTATAAAAATATTTATCTATGTAATTTTTAATTTTAAAGAAACCCTCTTACAGATCATCTACATACGCGCGCTCTCCGCCGATGTCTGACTAACAAATCCGTCACTGGAGTTCGGTGAAACAGTGTGACAGCGAAGCGGTAACCTCACACTCGACCGATGTTATTGGCTGTTATTGGATGTTATTGGCTAGAACTCAACCGTAGTCCCTAAATCGTGGGAGTACAATGTATAGATGAACAGACTATCCCCCACTTTTCATGCAGCCGACTGGATCCGTCAGACAAGCTCTATTATAGTGATAGATTTGCAATTAAATGAAATAAATACAAGATAAAAAAAAATAGAACTAGTTAAAAACAATTGTATTACAACAAATTTGGGAACAGGAAGTGGTCGGGTTATCTTATCTTTTTTAGTAAGGCTATTTAATAATATAATCAATCAAAATACTGTATATAAACAAGAATTAACAATAAACTACAAAATAATTTGTAATAATTGATAAAAATTAAAGTGAATAACCTTTAGAAGACAATTCTGATTCAAATAACTGCATGGGAAATGCAAATATCCTTCCGCAGGTCCTTTTGCTAAAGAAATAAATCCTATTGTTAAATTATATGACAGATCACGCACAGACTTATTTTATTACTTATTAACCGCGGTCATAAAACACTTTAATATTTTGATTAATTACAAAATAAAATAATTAAGGACCGCGATAAAAATAAAAGTCAGCGTCATCGATTAATAAATAACAATATAATTATCTTGACAATTAAATAATATATTATCAAGATACGACACTTAACTAAAGCACAAGGCACGGGTGACAACTGGCTTGCAGTCGTTTGATGGTAGTGTACCACGTTATGTTTCGAGGTTAGTTTGTTAGAAAAACGGGGTGGGGAGAAGAAGATGTGACGTCACATTGACATAACGGGCCCTCCGTTTCGTTTTATAGAAACAAGGTGAAGTACTGAAGAGGTAGGGGGGAGAGGAAACTTTGCTTGCTTTGACTGCATAACACCATCGGTTTTATTATTAGAGAATAAAACAAACATTAATAATACAAGTCTACTTTTAATATAGACACGTATTACCACTAATTTTCACGCGGTATATTACACCGATTATGCTGAATCCTCGATAAAATGGTATTTTATGTCACAAAAAAAATATCTGGTGTGAAACACTCACACAACTTTCTCTTGCCAATGCAAATAATTAACAATAACCTAAAATTAGTAATAAAACATTAGAAATAAACAAAACACTAACCTCAAAAAATATAACCTTATTTTTATCATGAGTGAAAGACGTAAAATGAAAATTAACCTCAGTTTGGCTTAAAAATACGGAAAATCGCTCTTTCACCCTAACTAGGCTCTGTAGAGAAAATTGCTCTAAATAAAAGTTGTAGATCATATTTTAATTTCCTATAAATTTGATTATAAACACGTTTGTCGTAAAGTGCATACTAAGGCCGAAATTTAAAAAAAAAATCGATTTTTCATACGTTTTCGTGAGAGAAAAAATAGAAAATCGCTAATTACCGCTAGACTAAGCGTTATACAAAGAAATGTTTGAAATAAAAGATGTAGGATTTTAAATTCTCTATAACTTTTATTATGTACAGTTTTGCGCTAAAATGCATATTAAAGCCGTACGGTAATCTTAAAAAAAAACAATTTTTTTACGTGAAAACAGCCTCACCAAGAATTTCTGCAAACATGGCGCCTACCCTATCTTGTAGACTTGTAGAGCATAAAATATTTAGTAATCGAGGCGATTTTCAAAAAAAAAGTCGTAGGACCCGTTTTTGAGAAAATTGCAAAAAAGTGAAAAATTACACGACTAAACCAATTTTGATTAAACCAATTAAACGATTAAACCGATTTTGATGATAATGTTCGTGTCAGGTCCGGTAATGGTATGTAACTTAAGTTTCAAGTTCGTACGATGTTCCGTTCTTGAGATATTTTGTTCACACGTACACACACACACACACACACACACACACACACACACACACACAGACTAATCGCTAAAAACATTTTTTTTGGGGTTCAGGGGGGATCTGAAAACGTGTAGATTCGGTGAAAACTCGACATGAAAACAATACTTTCCTTCCTATTAATTCATATAGGCAAGAGAAAATAAAAATATGTCTAATTAATTAGACCACATGAGATGGATTTAAAAGTTTTTTGTTTTGTTTTACTTCCGTCTGTTATGCAAGTACTGCTAATGCGGACGGTGAGAAGGATGATAGATGAGGATGAGTGATTAAAAAATGTCAGACCTGATCGGGAATCGAACCCGGGACCCCAGGGTAGAAGGAAGTTTCTGGAAGCTCTTTTTGCACCTCACATTCTCAGTATTCGTTCACTGTAGGATTTTCTCCTTTCTTATGCTCACCGGTGTTCTGTTTTTGCTCTTCATGGAAGCCTTTTCTAATTAATATGCTATATTTTAATGTAACCACTGTAAATTTTATGTGGTCCGTAAAGTGGGATGACTAGGGTTACTGATAACGTCCAAGATTTTCCAGGACAATTCTGGTTACTTTTAGCCTGTCTGGAAAATTGTCTTGTAACATTTCTGTTTACGGTAATAATTTATATTCGTACAGTTAACCTACAAAATATTCCGCGATATACTGTATATGCTCTGGGTATAGTATAAGTTGCTATGTTTGTTGTACTGAAATTAAAGCAGTCGCGCATGCGCACTGATGCTTTTCCCCCTTTACCCCCGTTCCAAACAAAGGCAAACTCATGACTCAAATAACTATACCTAGTGTTTCACTCCATTTCTACAGATCTACATCACACAAAAATTACATAACTATATTTCATTATAATGAAGAAAGATATATTTCAAAAACTTACAAAACCTTCAACTATAAGTCCAGACAAGAATAGGAATGTTGTATGACGTTACAATACCTGGAACAAAACAAGAAAAAACAATGATTATAAAAAATTTACAAGAAACAAATTATAGTCTACCTTAACGAACTAGAGACTGCAGATGAAGGCGGAGCATAGTGACCTAGATCACAATATTAATTGAGCCAATTGACTTTCGTTAATCACATCCTGCGTTGTCACGTTGTGGTCCTGCTGTAAATGACAGCCTAACAAAAAGTCATCGGGAGTTCGGTGGAACAGAGTGTGATTCAGTGAAGAGGGAACCTCACACCCGACCTTGGCTGTTATTGGCTAGATCTCATCAGCAGTCTCTAGTTCGTTATGGTATAGTGGAGACAACTTGTTTACACAACATAAAATGATGTTTTGGTGGATATTTCACTACATAAAATGGTTTGGTTTTTTGAACTTCGACTTTAAAAGATTTTCTGAGTTGGAATTTCAGACTTTCTTTTTGAACGTTTCGGTTTGGAAATTTTGTCCGAAAAACTTATTTTCTACTGTAATTGGTTTTATTTGTTCAATTGTGATTTTATTGTTGTTGTTTAGGTCATCAGCCGAAAGGCTGGTTTGAACCTGTAGAGGTTTTACTAAGTAAAACGAGGAGTGAAGTGGTTTACCATTGCCTTCCTCACTGAGTGGAAAAGTACGCTTATCAGCATGCCGGGCCCTCTGAAAAGCACATATTTTCCACTCTGCAAATGACACCTTCACTTCATTCACCACAGGGTCTGGCTGTATAATGAAATTCATTACTTTCAGAGGAGATAACTCTGATAAGTGTCTTTTACACCTCTACCTCTTCTGTTCTTAAATTATTCAGTCATTAAATTGGCTGAACATGTGATAAAAAAAAGAACTATTTATTTTAGCCCTGCAACAAACAGACTGAGTGTAAATAATTTGACACTCTACCTGTCTATTATGGGCAGACACCTTGTTTACACAACATAAAATGATGAATATCTTGTTTTGGTGAATATTTCACTACATAAAATGGTTTGGGTTCAAATCCCGCTCAGGCAAGGCATATTTTCATACGTTGCAAAAAATCATTTCATCCTTCAATACACACAAAGTTACAACCCAACGTCGTCGCTAATAACCATTGTAGTTGATGCGACGTTAAATACAAAAAAAGAAAAAAAATGGTTTGGTTTTTTGAACTTTGACTTTTAAAGATTTTCGGAGTTGGAATTTCAGACTTTTTGAAAGTTTCGGTTTGGAAATTTTGTTTTCTACTGTAATTGGTTTTATTTGTTCAATTTTGATTTTATTATCAACATGTAAAGGTTGTGTGCGAAGTTAAACGCCTTACGTATAGTTTTCCAGGAAGCGCTATTATCAACATGTAAAGGTTGTGTGCGAAGTTAGACACCTTACGTATAGTTTTCCAGGAAGCGCAACGAGTGGGTCTATTGATAAAAAGGAAGAATTATATTCGAAATTATTAAAAAATTTCCAATTGTATAAACGTTTCCTTTTACTAAACGAAACAGAATTACGGAAACATTGTCCTTCTTCTTCTTCTTATGGTGCCTATCCGGTTCGGATGTTCACTATCATGATGGCTATTCTGACTTTGGAAACAGCTGCTTTGAAAAGTTGGGTCGTCGACTGGTTGAACCACGTTCTTAAATTTTTCAACCATGAAATCCTTCTTCTACCGGGACCTCTCGCACCATACACCTTTCCTTGCAGAATCTTTTGGAGCAACACGTAACGGTTCTTATTGCGCATAATGTGTCCCAGGTATTGGAGCTTTCGCACTTTCAAGATGTCAAGAACCTCTTTATCTTTATTCATCCTTCGAAGAATTTCTACATTGGTGACTCTGTCCCTCCATGATACGCGTAACATTCTTCGATAAAGCCACATTTCAAAGGCTTCAAGCCTCCTGGCTGAGGCCTCAGTGAGCGTCCAAGCTTCCACGCCGTAGAACAGTACAGAGAACACATAACATCGAAGGAGACGCATTTTGATAGCAAGTGTAAGGTCGTGAGTTTTGAAAATTTTTCGCGTATTGTTGAAGGCCACTCTGGCTTTTTCTATGTGTATCTTAATTTCTTGCGAGTGATCCCAATCCTCGTTTACATTGCTGCCTAGATAAGTATACTGCTTAACTCTTTCCAGGGGTACAACGTCCACTTTATGTAACATTGTCCACTTTATGTAAATGAATTAATGATCAAATAGAGATTAGAGTATGTTGTAAACCAAACAGTGAACAACCCTGAAGGTGAACAGTAGAAGGGCATAAGTTAAAAATTCCATATTCATAAAGTAAATATGTAAATTTGTAACAGATTCAATTTATTATACTGTATTCGAACGGTTTAAATTCACTCGAAATTGTAGAGGTGTATATGGTAGATGAACTTCATTGTTAATGCAGAATCAATGCAGCGTATAAACTTCTGTAACCCTTTAGGGCTTAATTGTAATTCTTGCAGACAGATACACCATATTAATGAAGTCGCTCTCACTCTTTCTTCTTCTCTTTCGTACGATTTACCCTCCTTCTCTACTCAACTATCCGATTCATTCTGACCCGCAGCATAGCTCTCAATATGGAATAAGGCTTAAGTGTTAGTAACACTCATTTTATACGGTCCAAAGATCTAACACGGTTGGAAAGACTAACGTAGAAACGGTACGGTTATATTCTAAGAATTAATTTAACTATTTCATTAAATAATACGTATGATATTAAATTAATATAATTTCGTTTTAATTAAAACGTACCTAATATAATTTTCAGGTGTATGCCTCGGTGACTCAGTTAGTAAAGCGATTGATTGTTAATCTGAAGGTCCTATGTTTTTTTCCGACAACGATATGAAATCTTAACGCGAAAGTTATTGTACGGTGCTTAACTTATTGTTATTTAGGTCGTCAGCCATTTTTTTTTTTTGATTTAACATCTGACTGTTCTGCAATTACTGCTAATGCACACGGTGAAGGATGATATGATATTTTGTAACGTATGAAAATATGCCGTGCCTAAATGGGATTCGAACCCAAGACCGCATGACGTCAGCCGATAGGCTGGTTTGAACCTCTAAAGCAGTGGTTCTCAACTGGAGCGGCGCGAAACTTCTGAGATTGAGATTTGTGTCAAAAAATTTAAAGTAATTTCATTCAATACTTATTAAGAAAGAAGAACAAGAAGATAATATTCAAGAACTTAAACTTATTTTTAAACTTTTTTTTAAAAAACAATTTTTTTTCTGTCCATAACAGACAGGTGGATTGTTAAATTATTTGCACTTGATCTGTTCGTTGCAGGGCTAAAATAAATAGTTCTGTTCCTTATCATATGGTCAGCCAATTAAATGACGGAATCATTTAAAAACAGAAGAGGTAGAGGTGTGAAAGACACTAATCAGAGTTATCTCCTCTGAAAGTAGAATGAATTTCATTATACAGCTAGACCCTGTGGTGAGTGAAGTGAAGCTGTCATTTGTAGGGTGGAAAGTAGAATAATCAATCATAATATGATAAGAAATAGTAATATTTTTGTATCCCTGGAACTAGCAGATCGATTGGAAATAATTTAACACTCTACCGGCCTGTTATGAGCAAGATTTTTAACTTAAGGTTGGTAATTAGCACGGGCGGGGAACTGATCACGAATACGTCCTACCATTAAATGCCGGATAATGCCTGCTGGTACAGTCAAGATTGAGCCTCCTACTTGTGCATGTACAGTTGGTCAACTTCTACCAGCAAATCCTACTTCCATGAATGCATGTCTCGACTTTTGGGTCCTAAAACGGAGGTTATTCGTGTAAGGTATGGACACCCGTAAAAAAGATTACCTGGTCCTTCAGGTTGGGGGTTTGCCCCGGAAGGCCCAGGGCAAAAAAATAATCTGTTTCGAGACCTAAACAACAGCTTTGCATGATAAATAGAAATTGTTGTTTAGGTCATCAGCCGAAAGGCTGGTTTGAACCTGTAGAGGTTGTACAAAGTAAAACGAGGAATGAGGTGGTTTACAATTCCCTTTCTCACTGAATGGAAAAGTACGCTTATCAGCATGCCGGACCCTCTAAAAAGCACATATTTTCCACTCTCCAAATAACACCTTCACTCCATTCACCACAGGATCTGGCTGTATAATGAAATTCATTACTTCCAAAGGAGAGAACTCTCATTAGTGTCATTTACGCCTCTACCTCTTCTGTTCTTAAATCATTCAGTCATTTAATTAGCTGACCATGTGATAAGAAACAAAAATATTTATTTTAGCTTTGCAACGAACAGATTGAGTGTAAATAATTAGACACTCCACCTGTCTGTTATGGGCAGGAAATTGTGGATTGAATTGAAATTATGGGTTAAAAAAACGGAAGGCCCAAAAAAATAAAGAGTAGGTCATGGCAGTTGCAACATGGAACGTGAGGACGATGCTGCAATCTGGTAAAATGAGGAAAATTTCGGACGGTGGGAGTTAAAGGATAGAGGGTGCTAGGAACTAGCAGAGAGGATTGGAGGAGGATTTTGGAGGAAGCCAAAAACCTACCAATGGCTGTAGAGCTACAAGATAACTACTTAACTTCAATGTTGCAATTTTGTACATTGACGCGAGTACTTGTTTTCCCGAGCTTTCATAAGAAAATAGAATTGTTTTATATTATTAGATCCAAAAGACTCCCAAAGGGAGTAGAGGGCATGTCAATAACTTATAAACCGAACATGTTCTGCTCTTCAGCAGACCTATTCAGGAATTCAATGCAAGGAACCGGATGTAAGGGCATAAAACTCCATGTTAGTAGGAGAGGAACTAGAATAAAGAAGTTCCAAAACGCATCAAGAAAACTTTCCAAAACATTCAATTTTCATTGTTCCTTCTAGGTAGTATAATTTCGGAAAAAATCTTTTGTTTAGCATGGAATAATATTTCTTCCGCTTTCGATTCAATGGATTTCTGACATTTTTATATTAAAAAAAAAAATATTTTATTCATTAAATAAATAATTATTTGAAACACAAAGAAATATGAAATGTATTGTTACAAAACATCCAGGAATCATATTTTCCAGTACAATAACTGTAAATTAGGTAAGAATAATTTAAAATAATATTGCAGTGATCAGTATTTCATAAACGGTGTGCTGTGTGGGGATAGTTGTCTAAGGAAAGATTAATTTTGTGTCAAGGTCACTGAATGACCTCAAATTATGGTCAGCCATAATGTTACCTCATAAACCCGTTGGACTTTTAATTCTACAACAAATAGGTGTAGTACGTACAGCAAAAGCATTTATTTTTTATTAAAAAATAAATGTACGTATAACTTATTAATTTACAGATTTAAATTGGTAGAGGATTTGTGGTCATCTGAAAATAGATAAACATAAACATTTATTACTTTCTTTTGCCCTAAATAAGTATAAGGAAGGAAAGTATTGTTTTCGTATGGATATTTCAAAATGATCTTCCGTGGAAAGCGCATGTTTTAAATCTCTAAATCTCATCTTCTTCTACATAGGTTTTATATTTACAGTATATGTGTCCCAGATCTTTGTTAAAACAAATTTATTTTGCTCTTGTACACTCACGGTTGTCGTATGGAACATGATGGGGTAGTACAAACATTACTCAAATTAAATCTGTGATTAATTTACAAAAATCTTTTCTATACACTATTAACAGTTACGAAAAGTGCGATCGTATGAGCCTATTCCAGGAATTTGGAGTCCTTCCTTTAAGGCATTTATTTGTTTTCAAGGTATTTACTGAAACAGTTCTTTTGGGCTTGTGGTAACTGTGAAGTAATAATTGATCCCAAAAAAACCAATTACGGTACTAGGAACACTGGAAAAATTAAGACTAGAAAACCAAATAGTACATTTTTTCAGAAGTCATTTCTCTATCTTGAGAAGCGATTCGTTAACGTACTTCCACCCCATACACACAGTATTATGTCACCACATCTATTAAAACATAAACTAAAATATCATATACTATCGATCTACGAGCAAAAACTTGAGAAACTTTCCCAGGTCTTAAAATAACTGTTCTTATTAGTTTTTACTTTTCTCTTTGCAATAGTTTAACTGTTTGTTTAAGCTCATTTATTGAATTCATTTCCCATAAAGTTAAAATATTTACATAGTGTTAGTTAAAATATATTATTGTAAAGTAGTTATAGTTATAAAATAAAAGTTATAATTTTTTTTCTCTATAACAAAATATACAAATATAATCTTAAAGTTTTTTTTTTAAATATCTATTATTAAAATTAAAACATAATATTGAAATTTTATGTAAAATGTTGAATTTATCATTTATTTTATGTTTTTTTTAATTCTGTTTAACGCAATATCGTTGTAACCTATTTAACTGTAATAATTTAACTTGGTAATTTTATAGTAGTTATAAGTATTTAAGTGATTTAATTTTTTGTTCTGTATACTCCTATGCGCGGACAGAACTTTTTGTGAAGAAGAGTTTTTGCGTATAAATATATTTAGTTTAAAATATTGTACATAGCTTAGTATAGTAATGAATTGTAATTTTAATGTAGCTATATTTTACTAAATAAAATAAATGAATAGATTTTTCACCAGAAATAGGCAATTTTCAGGCCCCCTAAAACCAAAAAAAAAATATATATATTTTTAGCGATTGATCTGTGCGCGGACAAAATATCTCAAGAACGGATTAACACATATAGACAAACCCCCTTCAAAAACCACTTTTTTGGCTTCAGGGATCTTGAAATGTTTATGTTTCATAACCCTTAGTATACATACATGTTGTTGTTGTTTAGGTCATCAGCTGAAAGGGTGGTTTGAACCTGTATAGGTTTTACTAAGTAAAACAAGGAATGAGGTGGTTTACAATTGCCTTCCTCACTGAATGGAAAAGTACGCTTGTCAGCATGCCGGGCCCTCTGAAAAGCAAATATTTTCCACTCTGCAAATGACACCTTCACTTCATTCACCACAGGGTCTGGCTGTATAATGAAATTCATTACTTTCAGATGCGACAACTCTGATTAGTGTCTTTTACACCTCTACCTCTTCTGTTCTCAAATGATTCAGTCATTTAATTGGCTGACCATGTAATAAGAAACAGAACTATTTATTTTAGCCCTGAAATTAACAGATCGAGTGTAAACAATTTGACACTCCACCTGTCTGTTATGGGCAGATACATACATGATCAGTTCAAATGAGAGTATCCAAAATTTAACCAATCGCAATACTTTCTCAATAAATATTATTAAAAGATCTTGAGAAATAAAATAAGGTAGTAGCCTAATAAAAAAAAATTAAAAAATTACGGGAATATAAAATAAAGAAATAAATTCTGCGTACAAAGAAAACATATTATTTAGTTACAACCTGTTTTTAAGAGCAAGCCTATAATTAAGAGAAGTCATTTTAACGCACGGTTGGTATAAATAATCCCATCAACTTCTGCAAGATGCTGGAAAGTAATACAAATGTAAATCTAATTCTATAAAAGCCCTGTGCACACGATCAAATGTCCCAGAAACCAGTGCGAAGCGTGTATTTGTTGCTTCAGCTTCACCACCTGGAAAAACTTCAAAATTGTTTTATACAGTAAAACCTCCTTAATCCGGCATTCTATAGTCCAGAATTGTCTATAATCCGGGATCAACGTCAACAGACAAAAATGATAGAATTGCCTTCACAATGAACATTGTAAAGTGAGCAACCCGACAGCTACCACCGACACTCAAAAGCCACAAAGCGTCACGCTCTGAGTTTGTAAACTCAGTACGCTTTTTTACACGTTTGTAAAATTTGCTGAGTCAAATAAACAATACAGTATGACCGAAGTTATGAACTTGCATATAATAATAAATGATTTTTTAAATAAAAAAAAACACTAGTCGTAAGAAGCAAGTAGATATTAAATCTTTTTTCCAGCCATCTACCAGTGCTGTTGCTAAAAACCACGAATAGTACAGTACTGTACTGTATTTCATACTGCATTCAAATTTATTTCATCATGTACTGTACTTAAAAAATGCATTTTAATATTTCTCCTGTACTTATATATTGATTTATATTGTTTAAATAACCTATGTTTAAATAATAAATACATACAGTAAAAGTTTCTTGTGCAAATTGTGTTATTTTTTATACTCCTGTATTTTTATAAATAACCTCCATAGTCCGGAATTTCCTTTAATTCGGCAAGCTTCGAGTCCCAAACAGGCCGGATTAAAGAGGTTCTACTGTACACTACAAAATCTGGTGTGAAACACTCACACAACTTTCTCTTGCCAATGCAAATAATTAACAATAAACCTAACTTTAGTAATAAAACATTAGAAATAAACAAAAAAAAACTAACCTCAATAAACATAACCTAATTTTAATCACGAGTGAAAGATGCAAAATGAAAATCAACCTCAGTTTGGCTTAAAAATACGGAAAATCACTCTTTCACGCTAAACTACGCTCTGTAGAGAAAAATTTCGTAAATAAAAGTAGTAGATCTTTTAATTTCCTATAAATTTGACTAGGCTATATACACTTTTGTCGTAAAATGCATACTAAGGCCGAAATCTTTAAAAAAATCGATTTTCACACGTTTTGGTGAGAAAAAAACAGAATCGCTAATTACCCCTAAACTAAGCGTTATACAAAACAATATTTGAAATAAAAGTTATAGGACATCTAAAATACATATTAAAGCCGCAATCTTAAAAAAACAATTTTTTACGCGAAAACAGCCTCTCCAAGAATTTCAGCGACATGACGCCTACCTTTCTTGTAGAGCATAAGAAATTTAGTAAATGAGGCGATTTTTAAAAAAATCGTAGACCCGTTCAGAGAAAATCGCAAAAAGTGAAAAATTACACGAATAAACTACTACTTCCGGTTGACCGATTTTGATGAAAATGTTCGTGTCGGGTCCGGTAGTGGTATGTAACTTAAGTTTCAAGTTTTAAGTTCGTACGAAGTTCCGTTCTTGAGATATTTTGTTCACACACAAACACAGACCAATCGCTAAAAACATGTTGTTTGGGTTCATGGGGTCTGAAAACGTGTAGATCCGACGATAACTCAATTTCTTACAATCGACATGAAAACAATACCTTGCTATGTATTCATATAGGCAAGAGAAAGTAAAAAATTATATAGGCCTAAGCCTAACGTATAAGTAGAAACAGCAATAGAACAAATCAACGAGTTAAAAGAATAAGCAGAAAAAGCAAGATTTCGTTTGGAAAACTAAACACATAACGAACATCAAAACAAAATATAATTTCAATGTTTCCATAAAAAATTAAAGGTAATGGCATTTAGTGGTAAATATCCTACCAGGTCTAAAATTTGTGGTAGATTTGTAGTGCTCGAACAAGTATCACAAAAAAATTATTTAGGTTGTGACATTGGGTTTGATCAAGATTTGGACATAGAGACGAAAGTTGGCAAATTCCAAGCAGTGTGCGACAATAGGCCTATTACCAGAACCCTAGGCAGGAAAACAAGAAAAGAAACCCAGATAAAGTTTTACAAGGTGATGGCTGCCCCAGTCCTACTCTATGGAAATAAGTCTTGGATTAGTACCAGACTACAGGAGAGTAGAGTACAGGTGGCAGAGATGCGATTCCTGCGAAGAACAAAGAGTGGCAGTCGTAGGTACCAACTAAGAAATGAGGACATAAGAAGGGAACTGGATGTTTACAACCTGAATTGGAAGATTGCAGAATATCGAAATCGATGGAGGAAGCACGTAGAAAGAATGCCTGAGGAAGGATCCCCCTCAGTGTTTTGCAATATAAACCGTTGGAGAGGAGAGATGTTGGGAGGCCACGTAAAAGATGGCAACAATTCAATAGTTTGTCTCTGTTGTGAGTGGGAACAGGCGGAAGCCTATTCTTGATTGTGAGAAAAAGAAGAAGACATCAAAACAACCCCGCGCTATGGATTTCCTTCGAAAAAACTAAATAAATTACATAATGAACATCAAAACAACCCCGCGTCAAATACAATACGAAAAATAACAATAATTTATAATAAATGTGTTATAATGCTAATATGTTATTTGTTTATATAATAAATGTGTTAAATACCAAAATGAAACTTTACAATAGAGTAATCAAACCAACAATTTAATATGCCAGTGAGACCTTGACACTTAACAGGAAAACAGACATGGAAAGCTTAAAGAAAGAAGAAAGAAAAATAATTAGGAAAATTCTTGGACCTAGATGGACTGAAAACGGGTACAGATTTCAGAGAACGTCATAAATTGAAGAATATTCCAACATAGAGACAGACATGAGGAAAAGACGCCTTCAATTTTATGGCCACATAATGAGGCTTCCTGACAATAGACTTACAAAGAGAATAGTAAAATATGTATCATCACTTGTTAATGAGGGGGGGGGGATGGATACAAAATGTTAAAAAAGATTTAGAATTGGCCAAAATCACCAAAGAACAAATTCTCATAAGAGACAATTTTAGAACAAAAGTTAAAAAATGGGAGGTTAAACCAGAGACAAAAGCTCCAAGAACCGGAACAAAATGGAGTGAACAAAGAAAAGCTGAATTCTCACAAAGAATGAAAAACTGGTGGGCACATAAAGAGGACAAGAAATCCCAAAAACAAACCAGATTTACTTAGCGTCTTCCACTTCAGGAGCTTTACGACTAATAATAATAAATGTGTTAAAATCTATAACAATACAAAAAAATTAGAAAAGTTTATAGTTTCAAGTACCTCGGGGAGATATTGCAACAGAAAAGACCAGCTAAAAGGAAGCGAACAACAGCAACAGACGAGGATGGCCGGTACACTCCGAGGAACTCACTATTGGTAAAAGAAGAAAGCACTCTCAAGACAAGCCAAGTTTAGACATTACAATAGTCTGATAAAACCTGTATATCTGTATGCGAATGAGTGCCTTAGAATGACCGGGAAGGCCGGTCTAAGAGAAGTAGAGAAATTTGAGAGAAAGATCCTCCGTAAGATACAGGCCCAAAGACAGCAAATGGACAATATAGGTAACGAAGTCGAGATGACAGTACAAAGAAAAGAACGATTAGAAAAAGAAGACAAATTTTATGGACATTTGTACAGAATGGATGATAACCGGTTAACAAAATAAATTTTTGAGACATTAAGAACTCAGAAGGGATATTGAGAAAACCAGAATAAACAGAGAAAACTTAATGAACTGAACCAGAATTAAATAACTAATTAAGGGCTTCCATGAAGAGCAAAAACAGAACATTGGGTGGAAGAAAGGAGAAAACATAGGCCTACAGTGAGCGAATGCTGAGAATATGGGCTGCAAAAAGATCTTCCAGGAACGTCTAAAGTCACCTCACCTGATCTCAAATTTACCCTATATGATATAAAAAAATTTTTTTGTTCTACGAGATAGGGTAAGCGTCTGTTGAAATTCTTGGGATGCTGTGCTCTCGTAGTGCATTTTTTTAAAGATAGTGGCTTTAGTACACAACGACAAAAAAGTATAAAATCAAAGTTGTAGAAAATTTGAAAATCTACAACTTTTATTTTAAGCATTTTTTTTACAGAGCTTAGTTTAGAGTTAATTAGTGATTTTCTTTATTTTAAAGTTTTCATTTTGTCATTCACTCATGGATTAAAATTAGGTTGTTGTTCATGATATTTTTCAGGATACTTTTCTTGTAATAATGGAAAAATATTTTTGTTTGTAATAAGTGAAGGTATGTCCTTTTAAAAGAAGTTCTAAGTTACTACAAAGCCTGTTTAGATTATGTTTTGTAACGAGTAGTTTAGATGTTAACGTATAAAACTGATCGTGTGAACTAAGCTCCTTATCACCTAAACGGTGAATCGTAGCGAAAAAGTGCATAGAACATTTGTTTGGGCCTCTTCCAAAGTACTACTTCAAGACCATGTAGCTAAAATTGTTCTTAACCCACCAGGTCGCTATGAAAACTAGAAAAAATCAAACCTTAAAGTTCAAATTTTGAAATTAGACCTTCGTAATTTAAACATCAACCTAAAAATTTCAAACCTTAAAACTTCGCTGATTTTCGGAGACAAAGGTTCCTGGTTCAAATCCTAGTAAAGGTAGTTACTTTTATACGGATTTGAATGCTAGACAGTGGTTACCGGTGTACTTTGATGGTTGGGGTTCAATTAACCATAATTTCTCAGGAATGGTCGGCCTGAGTCTGTACAAGACTACACCTCATTTACACGACATACATTATCATCCTTATCTCATTGGGTCATGGAGTTGCTTATTGTTCTGAATTGAACAGATTGCAACATACACAAATTAGGAATAAAAAAAAAACTTAAACATCATCTTTAAATTGTAAGAAACTGGCAAAATTCAGCGCTGTATGTGGTTCTATTCGCAGGATAATATGAAAGAAAACGAAACACGACCCCAAATGAAATTTTATAGAGCAATGGCTGGACTACTCATAACAAACGGGAGTGAAAAATGATTGTCATTACAGAGGAATGATTCTCGTATCCAGGCTGCTGAAATGTTTTTGCGGGGAGTCAAAGATTTTACCCGGTTAGATAAGAGTTAGATGGAAGGAGAGGACCAGGAAGAAGAAGAATATCCTGGCTACACAACCTCAGGGAATGGACCGGAAAGACATCTGCTGAACTTTTCCGTATTGCTGTCAGCAAAGTGAGAATTGCCATGCTGGTCGCCAACACCCGAAACGGATAGCGCACTACAAGAAGAAGAAGAGATAAGAGTCCGTAACGAAGATGTACGCGCCGAGTAAAATGTTCAGTCACTGTATGAAACATTAGGAATATTTAAGGGAAGACTGTACTTTGTATCTCACCAATGTTAAATTTCCTATTTTTAGGTAAATTTTTCATAGGATTGGCAAAATATAGGGAAATTAAACTTTAAAATTTGAAATTTAAAACTTTGAAATTAAACTAAATTTTTACAAATTGTTTTCTACGTTTTTTGGGTATTACTAATTTTTGGAGCACCTGAGGAAGTCATAAAAATGTCGGTATTATGTGGATATACAAGATAATTAACTGGTAAAAATTTCAGCCTGGTAGGTTTATTGATTTCTGAGAAAAATGTACCTAGTGTTAAAAATCTAAATTCACGGGAAAACGCAAGAAACAAGAAGGCACAAATCAAAAACAAATTGTAAAAAAACAAGTAGATTTCCCATCAACAGTTGTTTAGAAAGCTGAACCAACAGCTGAGAATACAAAAAACAGTGATGCAGATTTTTTTTTTTTTTTTTTTAGCTTTTATTTGTTATCGGGAACTGTACATTGTTGACAACTACCCAATTTGATCGCTGCTTTTTGCTGTATTTTTTGACGTAGATTAGACATGAGTTTGAACAGGGACCCCCAGTAGAGTTTGTTCATGGATGGCTGTCAGCTGGTCACCATACAAAGTCGCTAGCCCAACCGATGTTACTTAACAAATAATAGCGACTTTCTACCAGCTGACTGACTGGGCTGGCCCAGAGGCCGCAGATATTTAAAAAAATAAAATTCTCTTTGCACTAAAACGAGCAGTATAAAATTGTGAAAAATATTTGTTCTTTGTAACATGATAATTTTTTTGTGTAAATTTGATAAAAACTTAATTTTTTCATAAAAAATTATTTTTTGACGTAATTTAATGTTTTTACTGGGAGATCTAGGCCTAAACTATTGAAAAAAATAAAAAACCAAAAATCGAAATTTTGAGTTAAAACCATCGTGCCATCTTCCCTTTAGGGAAATTGGTTCAACCATTTACTTCGTATGCCAGCACACAGACTTCCTCTACGAGCTTGGAAATATAAACCTAGAGGGAAGCGAGGCTTGGGAAGACCTAAAAAGAGATGGATGGCGGAACAGGCCATTGAGCCTAATCCTTGACAGACGATGATCATCATCTTTAAACTTTCAAATCTTCAAAATTAAAATTATTGTCATCCGCCCAGTAACTTTGGCGGCCGAACTTCACCTTTTGATAAAGTACGGGTGCGCAGCGAGCGGAGTTCCATGGATCTGATCCACCTACTCCAATGATGCGAGACACGGAATAGCTGATGAGAGGGGAGGCGAGTTGCGTGTACGAAGTGAGGCTATTAAATAACGAGACTGAGGTTGCAAAAAAATTTTATTTTTATTTTTTACATAATCACTTATTGTCACCTTCAATACACACTCCTTCTCTATCCCTGCAACGTTCCATGCGAATTTTCCACTGTTGGAAACAGTGCTGGAAGTCATCTTTTGTCAGCTTCTTCAGGACACGTGCCGCTCAAAAATGTTTGAAATGAAGCTCGCAAAAATGTTTGTACTGACACTTTGTATACGACTGAAATCACCCAAATTTTTTGGAAACCATAATAACATGTGATGAAACGTGGTTTTTTACTTATCCGGAAACGAAGCGCCAATCCATGCAATGGAAGAACCGAACTTCACCGAGAGCCAAAATACCTTGAATGAGCAAGTAAAAATTTAAAGCAATGATAATGGTTGTTTTTTTTATATCCATGGGATTGTGTACCTTTACTGGGTTCCTGAAGGTCAAACAATGAATCAGTATTACTATGTTGAGGTACTTTCTAAACTACGTCAAAGAGTAAGGAAAAAACGCCCCGAAATGTGGAAGGACAAATCATGGGTTGTTCTCCACCAAGACAATGCGCCAGCTCATTCCGCGTTATCTGTCAAGAGCTTCCTAGCCAAGTACAGCATCTCAGTGTTATAACATCCACCTTATTCACCAGATCTTGCACCATGTGACTTCTACCTGTTCCCCAAGGTGAAATCTGCATTAGAACGGACAAGATTTGAGTCTGTAGAATCTGTAAAAGAGAAAGCGGCACGTATCCTGAAGGAGCTGAAAGAAGATGAGTTTCCAACAATGGAAAATTCGCATGGAGTGTAGTAGGGATAGAGAAGGAGTGTATATTGAAGGTGACAATAAGTGATTATGCATAAAATTAAAATTAAATTTTTTACAACGTTAGTCTCGTTATTTAATAGCCACACCTCGTATAAAACTGATCGTGTGAACTAAGCTTAGTGTAAGCAAACCGAAGCTCTTTAACTTCACCGGTTTGCTGAAACTGATGAACTATGAAGATTTTTAACGCTCTTTCTCTTTCACCATTCGTTTTCTTTATTTATTCTTTCTAGTATTATCATCATCTCTTTCTTTTTCACCGTTTCGTTCGTTAGTTACATGTCTCACAGTGATTGACCTTGTTTATAACTTCCACTACTACTTCTTCTTCTTCTTGGTCGTTCTCACCGACAAAACATATCCCCGCCTTCGTAGACATTGCACGGCGAGCCAGCAACCAACAACATAGAACGAGCTCCGTTCATTTCTCTCTGCTTTTGCAGTTCTCAAGGTAGTTTGCTTTACTAGTACAACTAGTATTCGCGCCCGCGCTCAAACCAATGATATAACAAAAGGTCGTTTAAAAACAATATTCACTTTTACAAATGTCGTTTTTTATGGGAAGCTGAAGAAATTGTATTTACTGTAAAAAAAAAAATCTGGTGTGAAACACTCACACAACTTTCAGCTTTAGCTTCGTATGATGTTCCGTTATTGAGATATTCTGCACACACACGCACACCCACACACAACAACAACAACAACAGAGACCAATCGCTAAAAACATGTTTTTTGGGTTCAGGGGGTCTGAAAACGGTAGATCCGTTGAAAACTCGATTTTTAAAAATCGACATGAAAACAATACTTTTCTTTCTACATATTCATATAGGCAAGAAAAAGTTAAATATTAACATTTATGGATAGGGCCTACCTGTAAAGAATGGATGAGAACCTGTTGACAAAACAAATTTTTAAGTCATTTAACAATAGACCTAAGGTGTTGGAAAAATGGTTTATACAGAAATCAGAAAAGACATTGAGAAAACCGTAATACCGAGAAAACTTACTGAACGAAACCAAATTCAGATAATTACGGACTTTAAGAAGGTAGTCAACTCAAGAAGACAATTTTTTTTAAATTTTGATTTTTTTGCATTTATTTGAATTTTTAAATTTTCTGAATCACAACATTTGTTTACTTTATTTGTACGTTGACAAAAAGTTATAAAAACATCCGTTTAAAATAAAGCTCACTAACAAAGCAAGTGAAATTATTCCTTCAACTTTTTTTCTTTCCAAAAATATAGTTTCTGCATGATTGTACATTCTTGGGAATTAAATATTTTGGTTTGTATTAGAGATATTTGGATGATGTTTTTTTTTCAAATGTTCATAATTTTTGCTCTATTATCTGTGGAATGATTATTACAAAAATCTTAATAGGGAATTAGTTAAAAATTAATTAGTGAATACATAAAATAAATATTTTTGAAAAAATATGGTTTTTCTTCAATAAATTTCTTGTAATAAAAAATACATACGAGCGCATACAACAGAAAATAGAGTAATTTTCCATATTTTGTAGCATAAAAATCATGTTGATATCTTTCTTGGTTCCTGAGATATTTGATTCCCCATAAAAGCCCGCTTTTCCAACCTCACCCTTATATTAGGGGCTGTAATTAATTTTTTGGTTTGGTTCAAATGGTAGATCATTACTAGTAAATTACTCTTTCATTTAAAATAAATAATGATAAATTATAGTCTAAAGTTTTGATTTTCATTTTCTGGGTTGACTACCCCCTTAAGGGCTTCCATGAAGAGCAAAAACCGAATACCGGATGGAGAGAAGAAAGGAGAAAAGCCTACAGTCCTGAGAATGTGGGCTTCGTCTAAAGTCACCACACGTGGTCTAAAATTGGCCGTATAAGAAAAAATATATACTACATATATAATATAATGTAGTCATAGACCATGGAAGAAGTATGAATAAAAGGTGGAAGAGGGGAACTAGAGTTAGGTTGTACAGTTGATTGTGGTTTGGTTGTTGAATTGAAACCACGGAGTTTTAACCACAATCTCGGTAAATCCCGATGCCAAACATTTCGTAATGTAATATGATATTTATTTAAGTAACAAGACACTATTATTACAATAATTTGTTCACTACTAAGTATAAAATACTATTACAATATTGTAATTTAACAATCATTTGTTTACTTTAATATTATATATAATTTAAATTAAATACAATAAAATAATTTTGTGAAAACTTTCCCGATTTGTAAACGACCTAATTTTCTTATTACCTACTTAACTTTTTAACCTACTAATTTTTCTTGTAGTTAGGTTGTAGATAAAAAAAATCCAACTTTTTCAATTTTACTTTCTTTTACTTCATATGAATAAATAGGGAAGGGAAAGTATTGTTTTCATGTCGATTTTTCTAAATCGAATTTTCACCAGAAATACAGGCCGCTTAAAAAAAAATAAATCATGTGTTTAGTGATTGGTGTACGCGTGTTAAATCTACATTATAAGGGACAAAACCCACCGGGTTGGTCTAGAGATAAAGTCGTCGCCAAAATCAGCTGTTTAACAGCTGATTTTTGGAGACAAAGGTTCCTGGTTCAAATCCTAGTAGAGGTGTAGTTACTTTTATACGGATTTGAACACTAGACAGTGGTTACCGGTGTTCTTTGATATTTGGGGTTCAATTAACAATACTCACTCAGGAATGGTCGACCTGAGTGTGTACAAGACTACACCTCATTTACACTTCATACACATCATCCTCATCTCATTGGGTCACGGGGTTGCTTATTGTTCTGAATTGAACAGATTGCAACGTACACACATTAGGGATTACAAAAAAAAAAAAGAAAAGGGACAAGATTTAAGCCTGTGGAAGCTGTAAAAAAGAAAGCGGCACGTGTCCTGAAGGAGTTGAGACTGTCAGCACTTTTCCAACAATGGAAAATTCGCATGGAGCGTTGTAGGGATAGAGAAGGAGTGTATATTGAAGGTGACAATAAGTGATTATGTATGAAATAAAAGAAAAATTTTTAATAACGTCAGTCTCGTTATTTAATAGCCACACCTCGTATTATTTATATACCCAGATACCAAACGAAACTATACTTAGGTGTTGTGTGTTGTTTAGGTCATCAGCCGAATGACTGGTTTGAACCTGTAGAGGTTTTACTAAGTAAAACGAGGAGTGAGGTGGTTTACCATGCCTTCCTCACCGAGTGGAAAAGTACGCTTATCAGCATGCCGGGCCCTCTGAAAAGCACATATTTTCCACTCTGCAAATGACACCTTCACTTCATTCACCACAGGGTCTGGCTGTATAATGAAATTCATTACTTTCAGAGGAGATAACTCTGATTAGTGTCTTTTACACCTCTACCTCTTCTGTTCTTAAATGATTCAGTCATTTAATTGGCTGACCATGTGTTAAGAAACAGAACTATTTATTTTAGCCCTGCAACGAACAGATTGAGTGTAAAAAATTTGACAATCCACCTGTCTGTTATGGGCAGACTTAGGTGTGACAATGTAGTAAAACTACATAATTTAGAACAAAAATTAATTTAATACGGTTAAAAATTATATGTTCCATAAACAGATCTAACCTTCTTAACAAAATTTAAAAGCTTCACGCTAAAAATTTATAGAATACAAATAAAAAAGTAGAATCAAAGAAACTGGAATAAGCTAATTTATATATATGTTGTAACAGGATATATTTTTAAGTATGTGTTTGTTTGTATTTATATGTGTGTGTGTGTGTGTGTGTTTTATCTGAAGGTAAAATAATTATGAAGGTTAAGCAAGGACGCCAAGAATTTTAAAATAAAAATCACCGTTACCTTAACAGCCTATAATATGACCATTCCTATTTCAGATACACCAGTCATATGAAAGGATACTACAAGCATATTCCTAATTCTCCAACGACTTATTTGAAACGTTCATCTGTAGTGTAATCTTCTTTACCAAACGCTGATATGCTTTTACACAAAAAAATAAAAAGTAAATAAAAATCAACTAGTTCAAAAAACAGTATTAACTGTCTTGCTAATTTTATTTTTACCGATATTGATATCAGACTTTTGTGTCTTCAGCACATAAATTGTCCTCCTCCTCCTCCTTTTTCTTCTTCTTCTTCTTATTACCAAATATTAGTTGTAAATATAATACCATTGCCTATTCTTATGGTATAGTTTTTCCCAATACAAGTTCAGCAACCTGAGAAATCTCTGTCTCCTCCTCCTCCTTCTCCTTCACCTCCTCCTTTTTCTTCTTCTTCTTCTTCTTCTTATTATCAAATATTAGTTATAAATATAATACCATTGCCTATTCTTATGGTATAGTTTTTCCCAATACAAGTTCAGCAACCTGAGAAATCTCTGTTTCATTCCAGACAAGCACACTTTAACGTTTCTACCTCAATGTCATCATTTCGTCGCCAAAATCAGCTGTTCAACAGCTGATTTTCGGAGACGAAGGTTCTTGGTTCAAATCCTAGTAAAGGTAGTTACTTTTATACGGATTTGAATACTAGACAGTGGTTACCGGTGTACTTTGATGGTTGGGGTTTAACTAACCATACTCTCTCAGGAATGGTCGGCCTGGGTCTGTACAAGACTACACCTCATTTACACGTCATGCACATCATCCTCATCTCATTGGGTCATGGGGTTGCTTATTGTTCTGAATTGAACAGATTGCAAGGTACACACATTAGGGATTACAAAAAAAAAATGTCATCACTGCCACCTGCTTTCTTATTTCTAAACTTTTCTTAAGATTTCTTCTTTTTCTTGCTATCAAGGATTTCCTCGTAATAATTATATAAATAATTAGAATTTGTAGCATTTAATTCTGGTAAGAATTTTAATTTTCACAATTTTTTTTAAAAAACGAGACCATTTTTTTCATCGAAAAATCACCGAAAATTTTTTTTTATCCCACAATTTTCAATATTTTAAAACACGGCACATTCAATCAGTATAACTGGACGATTAACATAATCAATAAAAATTTCAGCCTTGAACCTTTTGTGGAAGTTGAGAAAAAGGTACAGTAAGTTCTAAAAATGACGTTTTAAGATATGTATTCCCGTTTAAAGTTTGAGAAACAAAAACAAGAGTGTAAACAAAGACAGACCACAACAAAACTAGTGCAGGTTATAAACTTTTAGGTTGTAATGCCAACCTATGAATAAATAAAAGAAAGACGGCAATGTGAAAAAATAGTATAATAAATCACAGTAAAATATTAATTGAAAGGGAAAATTAATTTGTAAAATTTCGTGACATGGCAAAATCAGCTTAAACATACAAATTGAAAGGGAAAATTAATTTGTAAAATTTCGTGACAGATGGCAAAATCAGCTTAAACATACAATCACAAAAAAATTAATAAAATATTTTCTAAGCCACCGGGTTGGTCTAGATAAAGTCGTCGCCAAAATCGGCTGTTCAACAGCTGATTTTCGGAGACGAAGGTTCCTGGTTCAAATCCTAGCAAAAGTAGTTACTTTTATACCGATTTGAATACTAGTCAGTGGTTGCCGGTGTACTTTGATGGTTGGGGTTCAATTAATCATACTCTCTCAGGAGTGGTCGATCTGAGTCTGTACAAGACTAAACCTCATTTACACGTCATACACATCATCCTCATCTCTTGTGCCGGCCGCATTGGCGAAGTTGGTAACGTGCTCGCCTCTCATCATGCGGTCTTGGGTTCGAATCCCATTCAGGCACGGCATATTTTCATACGTTACAAAAAATCATTTCATCATTCACCGTCTGCATTAGCAGTAATTGTAGAACAGTCGGACGTTAAACAAAAAAAAAAAAAAAAAAAAAAAAAAAAAAAATTCCTCATCTCATTGGGTCATGAGGTTGCTTATATTGTTCTGAATTGAACAGATTGCAACGTACACACATATTAGGAATTTAAAAATATATATATTTTTTTTTTTCTAGTTGGCATAGCAACATGATTCTAACGCCATTTTAAAGCGCATATTTCAAACTATATTTTTAACGAATAAACGATAATTTTTTAATTTTTTCATTCCACACTCCCCTTAAAATGTTATACATACTTTCAAGCAATTTCTATTAACCAATTCCGGGAACTTCTTGACCCTACCTCGTATATATTTTTATTAGCTACGCGTTAACGATTGAACCACAAAAGAGGTCAACGTAAATCTAATTAAAATAACTGGGAAAAAATTTAAACTAAATTAGGAAGTAGATTTATAAACTTTATAAGATAAAGAGTGGAAGAACAGCATAAAGTGTTTTGTATGAAATAGTAAAAATAATGCCATAATAAAACGAGTCGACTGCTTCCTGAATTCAACGGGAACATGCCGTGTCGTACAACCGGGGGAGGGGAAATTTACCTTGGTTTACAAGTCCCCCTCCCTACATTTGGTTATCCTTCTATTACTACTAAACCGCCAAACATTCTTCTTTGTTAAAACGAAATGGTCGTAAAGGACCAGTTTTTATTTATAAAATAAGTTACATACCGAATAAAAATACATGGGAATAATTTTAGTTCCATTTTGAATCAATTTAGTACTTTCGTCGTTAACCCTTTCAATTACAAAATTTTTAACTATATACAAAAAATTATGTGTATATTGTTTCATAAATTTAAGTGTAATAAAATCACTTATAGTGCTTTAGCCCTTTTGATGGCCTGAAAAAAAGTGTGACACTTACATCACATTGGGACTTGATGGTATCAAAGTTCCCAAAAATATGAATAAGTTAAATCATGTTCAGGCTTCCTAAACAAAATATATTCTCTTACTTATATTTGTAGCAAAAAACTAAATATGATTTTAATATTAAAGTCATTATTTAAGAATTAAAAAATTTTACAACTAAATATATTGGTAAAATGGATAAAATCACTATTCACTAAGTCTAAAAAATATACTTCTACGTACATACAACAAATCGAAGAAATGCTACTTTATTTTAGTTAATGAACACGAATATTTGAAACTAAAATTAACTTTAAAAAAACTGATGATCGCCTCCGTGGCGCAATAGTCAGCATGCTACACTCCAATGCGGAGGTCTTAGGTTCGATTCCTGGCTAGGGTACAGAAAATTATTACACTTCACACCCAGCGTTCTTTCATCCAAAGAAGTCACTAACACCTAACATTTTGATGGCTGTTGTTTCACTCCAATGTGACTTCTATGGCACACTGGGTTAGAAAAGGGTTAAATGCATACTAAGGCCGAAATCTTAAAAAATCCATTTTTTACAGATTTTCATGAAAAAAAAAACCCAGAAAATCACTGATTACCGCTAAACTACGCGTTATACAAAGAAATGTTAAGAATAAAAGTTGTAGATTTTCAAATTTTCTACAACTTTGATTATACACTTTTACCCTAAAATGCATATTAAGGCCGCAATCTTGATAAATAAAATTCTACGAGAGAACAGCCTCCCCAAGATTTTCAGCAGACATAGCGCTGACTCTATCTTGTAAAGCATAACAAATGTAGAAAATGAGGTGATTTTTTAAAAAAAAAAATCGTATGAGCCGTTTTTGAGAAAATCGCAAAAAAGTGAAAAATTACACGAATTAACTACTACTTCTGATCGACCGATTTTGATGAAAATGTTCATTTTGGGTCCTCTAGTAGTCTAGTTTCAAGTTTCAACTTCGTACGATGTTCCGTTCTTGAGATATTTTAATCACACACAAACCAATCACTAAAAAAATGTTTTTTGAGTTCAGGTGGGGGGGGGGGGTCTGAAAACATGTGTGTCCGGTGAAAACTCGATTTCGAAAAATAGACATGAAAAAATACTTTCCTTCTTATAAGAAAAAGTAATACCGGGTCCTGATTATAAGAAGATAGAAGTAATACATCGGTAAATTTTCTGTCCCCCAATCGGTATGTTAGCAACAGTATACTCAAGGCCAACTACCTAAGACAGTTAAAATGTTCCAGTCAAGCATTAGTGTAGTGACAGCAATCGTTTCGTTATATTGTGTCAGCAATATTGTTGTGACACAACAATATTGTGTCCTACCTTGGTTTTTTCCAAGGTAGGACCGGGTGTTTTATTAAGAACGCAACCCTATGTTAAAAGCCACAATCTACGGCATATTTTTATTTTCCGTACTTTACAAATTATTAATTTAATCTAAATTATTATTTTACAAATTAATAGCAAATTGCAATGAAAACATTGTATTACTTCTATCTTCTTATAATCAAGGTTGCGTCCTTAATAAAACAGCCAGTTCTTCCTTGGAAAAAAACATTGCTGACACAATATAACGAAACGACTACTGTCACCACACTAATACTTGACTGGAACATTTTAACTGTCTCAGGTAGTTGGCCTTGAGTACACTGTTGCCAACATACCGATTGGGGGAGAGAAAATTTACCGATGTCTTACTTCTATCTTCTTATAATCAGGGTTGCGTCCTTAATAAAACACCCGTTAGAAAAGATATCCAAGTTTCTTTTTTGTTTAACGTCCGACTGTTCTACAATTACTGATAATCCAGGCAGTGAAGGATGAAATGATTTTTGTCACGTATGAAAATATGCCGTGGCTGAAGGGGATTCGGACTCAAGACCGCATGGTGAGATGCGAACACGTTACCAACTACGACAATGCAGCCGGCAGATATGCAAGTGAAACCATTTTCAATACGAATCACTCAATCGAAGTAGATAAAATTCTGAAGTTGGAAAGGAGAATATTAAGAACACACTTAAAGGGGGAGGTCTACCCAGTTTTATCACTAAAAATTAAAAAAATAATCAAAAATATTTTTTTAATGATTATAAAACTTCAGAATTTTCTTAATCCAGCAATATATTTTGTTTTTATGTAGGCCTACTATAACAAGAAATTTGTAAAACATTATTTTACATAATCGGTGTAAGTGTAAGTGTAATTGTAAGTGAAAATTTACATTCAATCTTCTCGGCATTTAGTATTTCAGATTTTCTTCATGATAAAATCCTTATAACTTTCTTTACAATGCTATCTTGATGATTTTTTCCCCTCTGTATTCAGAATTTATTGCTCTTTTATTTGTAGGTTGGCCATGTTGAAACTTATTATAGGATTTTTTAAAAATAAAAAAATAATGACATTATCTGTATTTTTTGGGGGAAATATTAAAAAAAATATTTTCTTTCCATTGTAAAGTTAAATGTATAAATGGAACCTTAAAAAAGAGCATAATTTTCTGATTATTTTGACATAAAAACCAGGTCTTTACCTCTAAAATTAACTAAGTTATAAGCAAATAACGAAGATATGATTTTCCCCCTTCCGCCCCTTATATTTGAGGTTGTAGTAAACAAAATTAACATTTTTTATATGAAAAAATTTAAAATTTAATATTTATTCAGTTGCAAAACAAATAGATTACTTATCTAAAGAAAATAAAAAAAAACTTTTTTTGAGTAGACTCCTCCCTTAAACAAGAACATGGGGAATAGGCCACTGAAAGATAGCATCCAATGAATTATCTGCAAAAGTGCAATGACGTAAAAAAACAATTCAAAATACAATTTAAAATACATAGTAATAAATTATTTAGATTGTTAAAGAAAAATGTTATGGTAATTAGAAGTAATCCTTGAAGGAGTCATGAGAGCTATGACTTCTATACAACATTCATATTATGTGAATTGAACTTTGATAAAGTTAAGTAGAGTTAATGTCAAGAAATTCTAGTTCTATTGTATTCAAGCTCAATAGCGAATTAATCGTGTTTTAGTTACAAGTAGAAGGTTAATAGTTTAGAATTACTTTTACATGTAATTTTACATTTCATACAACAAAGGTTAATTCTAAATCAGAGTCAAACCGCTTACGATTTCCTGCAGATGTTCTTTCTTCGTATTCGCAGACTTTTTTACTTCCTAGCAATCTACAAACGAGAATTTAGAATTAAAACATTGGAATTTCATCAAATTTTCTAAAACGGGATTTCAAATGATTTTCACATGTCATGATACCCTGAACCAAAAAGTTAGAGTCGCAGGCCGCATTGACGTAGTTAATAACGTGCTCGCCTCTCATCATGGGGTCTTGGGTTCGAATCCCATCCGGTAGTACAGCGGTTCCCAACCCGGGGTATCGTACCCCTTGGGGTACGCGTCGAACCGGTAAGGGGTACGCCGAAAATAAAGGGCAATGGCGGACGTTGTTTTTCTGAGTAACTTGGTGGGGTTATTGTACTGTCAAGCTTAATGCAAGCCCAGATCTAAGGCTTTATTTGTCTACATTTGAACCTGATTTCAAACAATTAAGTGCAACAAAACAGCCTCAAGGGTTACTCTAAAAAAGAATTCTGAAGACGTTTCCTGGACTAATAATTTAGTTTTAATACATCACAATTTTCATTTTAGATTTTGTATTTACAAATTATAAAAGCATTTTGTATTCGATGTGAGTTTTTTTGAAAGTTTAAAACTAATCTGTCTTGTCTTAGATTAGAAATACTATAATTATTATAACTCAGTAAATAGTATTTTGATGTAAAATTAAGAACATACAAGAAATGTTCAGTTTTCAATAAAATATCTATTTTAAATGCTTATGTTAACTTTCATTTTCCTTAGTTTAAATTTATCTTAATTTGAACACATAATAAAACGTACAAGTGCAAATTATATTTTGCAGTATTTAAAAACTAACCAACGTAAACTCACAGAAAAATACCATTATGATTATAAACAAATAAATTTACATTATGCAAAATATTTGGAAATAAATAAAAAACATATGAAAATATGCAAATTGATTAGGGATTAAATAGCCCCTACTTAGTGAAGTATTGTAGTTACAGTGATGTTACATTTTTGGGGGTACATTAGTTAAAGATTCACCAAGGGGTACGGGAGAAAAAAAAGGTTGGAAACCGCTGCGGTAGTAGTATCTAACTTAAGTTTTAAGTTTAAAGTTCGTACGATGTTCCGTTCTTGAGATATTTTGTTCACGCACCCACGCTGGCGCGCGCGCGCACACACACACACACACACAGACCAATTGCTAAAAACAATTTTTTGGGTTCAGGGTGTCTGAAAACGTGTAGATCCGGTGAAAACTCGATTTCCAAAAAATGAGTGATGGAAACATCCCAAAACTGACCAGGAATCGAACCCGAACAAATCCATAGAACCTCAAATTACAATTTGGTTCGTTTCACTTGAGTTTTTGGGTATCCGAACCAATTCCATAATAGTTCGTGTAATCACGGCTACATTTAACTTGTTAACTGGTAAAACCCCACTGATAATGTTCTATGTAACAACCCACTGTAATTACTAATGATGAAGCAGTCAAAATATTGTGTCAACAATTTAATTATTAGGTTAACAAATTTATTAAAAAAATACAGTAGACAAAAACCGAAAAAGCGTTAAATTTCATTAAAAATAAAACCCTCACCACCCCCAAAAAATAAAAAAAAAATACCAGCAGACTACTATTTTACCCCTTGTTAACACCCCGGAATGATTTATTCACCCTAGTGTTTATTGGTGACGATGGCGAAGCATTCAACCCTTAACGTTTTAAGCTTAAAAGTATGTAGGCATAGAGAGCGGAGAGACCTATCTAGGGGTTGTGAGATAAGAGGGTTGCCTGCCATATTAACCAACACTGGTCATGTTTTAGCTGGTAGAAGGGATGTTTCTACTACGACATCCCACTTTTATTTTAATTAAACTTTCTCTCTATCTCCCTACAACCCCGAACTGTTATAAAACTAATCCTAATATTCAGAAACGCTTACAAAATAGCTTTCACTTAACTACTATTATTTACAAGTAACCGATCTTAATATTCTGTCTTAATAAACCGTTTAAGTTAGACACATCTAAAAATTAGATAATTAGGCGAGGTTCCCATTTAAGATCATTATAGTTGATTTCACGTTTACAATGCAGTACGGAAATTCTATAAGCAATGTATTTCATATGGGATTTTGAGCGCTACTACACTAAGTAAAAATATTGACTCCGCGCCACAACACCTTCTGATTTACAAACTCCTATTGAATAACATAATACGAAAACATCAGTGATTTTTTTAAACTCGTTTATTATTTCTGCTTCAAAAAGTAAGGTGACTTTTCATTTTTATAAAAAAATATTCATTTATTCATTCAAAATTATGTTATCCCCTTCAAAATAATCCCCCTCTGATACAATGCACTTGTACCAGCGCTTTTTTCGGTCGTCAAAACATTTCTGAAATGCACTTTTGGGTATTGCCTTAAGCTCCTCCAGCGATGCAGCCTTAAGAAGAGCCTGGGCTCTTCCACTGGGATGATTGGGCTTTGGTTCGACGTCATAACCATAGACCCATGTTTCGTCACCAGTTATAATCCTTTTGAGCAGATCAGGATCATCATTGACGTCGTTCAACATGTCTTGGGCGATGTTCATGCGACGCTGCTTCTGATCAAAATTAAGCATTTTGGAACGAATTTCGCTGACACAGGTGTCATACCCAAAACATCCGTTAAAATTGATTGGCATGAGCCAAACGTTAAGATCATCAGCTACTTCTCTAATCGTGATTCGACGATTTTTCAACACAATCACAACACAATTTTTCTTTCACTTCCTGAACATTTTCGTCGGTTTTTGACGTGCTGGGGCGTCCAGAGCGAGGTTCATCGTTAACATTTTCTCGGCTCTCTTGGAATAAGTTATACCATTTATAAACATTTTTTTTGCTCAAAGTTGACTCATCGTACGCCACTGTCAACATTTCAAGAGTTTTTGAACACTTAATACCATTTTTTTACACTCTGCTTCATTATATTCAACAGCTAAAAATCGCCGAGAACGCAAACACGAGTCTAACCTTTATGCCTCTCACATAAAAACAACACGTGCTATATATAGTCACAACTTTGAACATATGATCGTGACGAGTGTACCAACACAACAAAAGAAAATATGAAATTAGGGTGTACAGAGCGCGCGAAATTCAAAAAGTCACCTTACTTTTTGATCACACCTCGTATATATGACTTATTGTATATAAAATTACAGATAAAACCCTATATTATATAAAAAAAAATAAAACACATGTTGTTGTAGTTGAAATCATCAGCCAAAAGGCTGGTTTGAACCTGTAGAGGTTTTACTTAGTAAAAAGAGGAATGAGGTGGTTTACCATACCTCACTGAGTGGAAAAGTACACTTATCAGCAAGCCAGGCTCTCTAAAAACCACATATTTTCCACTCTGCAAACGACACCTTCACTTCATTCACTACAGGGTCTGGCTGTATAATGAAATTCATTACTTTCAGAGAAGATAACTCTGATCAGTGTCCTTTACACCTCTGCCTCTTCTGTTCATAAATGATTTAGATATTTAATTGGCTGACCATGTGATAAGAAACAGAACTATTTATTTTAGTCCTGCTACAAAACTTGGTCGGATTCATAATATTTAAACTTGCTAATTTATATCAAAATATGTTAATAAATAAATGTAATACATACAAACAAATATTTTAAATACGGGAAGTTTGAAAACGAATGTTTTGTATTGGAGAAATACAACAATCGTATTCCCAGCATGCATTACTCATTCATTATACCTCACCCGTACCCTTCACCCCGCAACTACACGGTGCTTGGACCCTACCTATACCTTTATTAAGATTTGAACCAGGAACCTTCGTCCCAGAAAATCAGCTGTTAAACAGTTTACGACTTTACCACTAGACCAACCCGGTGGGTTTTTCATAAATTAAAATTAAAATTTCGTACATCAAAGCGTTTTTACCAAACATGATTTGTAATCCATTTTTACTTTCTCGTGCCTGTATGAATATATAGTAAGGAAAGTATTGTTTTTATGTCGATTTTTCGAAATCAAGTTTTCACCGGATCTACACGTTTTCAGACCCCCTGAACCCAAAAAACATGTTTTTAGCGATTGGTGTGTGTGTGTGTGTGTGTGTGTGTGTGTGTGTGTGTATGTGAACAGAATATCTCAAGAACGGAACATCGTACGACCTTGAAACTTAAGTTACATACCACTACCGGACCCGACGCGAACATTTTCATCAAAATCGGTCAACCGGAACTAGTAGTTTATTCGTGTAATTTTTCACTTTATTGCCATTTTCTCAAAAACTGGTCCTACGATTTTTTTAAAAATCGCATCATTTACTTAATTTTTTATGCTCTACAAGATAGGGTAGGCGCCATGTTTGCTGAAATTCTTGGTGAGGCTGTTTTCACGTAAAAAAATTGTTTTTTTAAGATTTCGGCTTTATTACGCATTTTACCGCAAAAATGTATGCAATTTAAGTTGTAGAGAATTTAAAATTCTACAACTTTTATTTCAAACATTTTTTTGTATAACGCTTAGTTTAGCGGTAATAAGCGATTTTTTGTTTTTTCTCTCGTGTGAAAAATCGATTTTTTTAAATTTCGGCCTTAGTATGATTACGACAAAAGTGTATACACATAATCAAATTTATAGGAAATTAAAAAAGATCTACAACTTTTATTTAAAGCATTTTTCTCTTCAGAGCCTAGTTTAGCGTGAAAGAGTGATTTTCATTTTGCGTCTTTCACTCATGATTAAAATCAGGTTGTGTTTATTGAGGTTAGTTTTTTGTTTATTTCTAATGTTTTATTACTAATATTATATTTATTGTTAATTATTTGCATTGGCAGGAGAAAGTTGTGCGAGTGTTTCACACCAGATTTTTTATTTAAAATTCATGAAAAAAAAAGTAGATTTTTTAGTTATGAGTTCTTTACAAAATAACATCAATGTATAATTTACATAAGAATCTTGTAGTTTAGGTCATCAGCCGAAAAGCTGGTTTGAACCTGTAGAGGTTTTACTAAGTAAAACGAGGAGTGAGGTGGTTTACCATTGCCTTCCTCACTGAGTGGAAAAGTACGCTTATCAGCATGCCGGGCCCTCTGAAAAGCACAGATTTTCCACTCTGCAAATGACACCTTCACTTCATTCACAACAGGGACTGGCTGTATAATAAAATTCATTATTTTTAGAGGAGATAACTCTGATTAGTGTCTTTTACACCTCTACCTCTTCTGTTCTTAAATGATTCAGTCATTTAATTGGCTGACCATATGATAAGAAACAGAACTATTTATTTTAGCCCTGCAACGAACAGATTAAGAGTAAATAATTCGACTCTCCACCAGTCTGTTATGGGCAGATAAGAATCTATGTATATAATAATAATATAATAACAGGCATAAAACGCACATCGTGTTAGCTAAGTATAACATGAACATAGAGCGACAAACTTCATATCATGGACCGCTAATAGGGGACCGATGAAAGGTAAGTTTTTGAAAAGAAGAAGGGATACCGTGGGGGACAACAGGTTGAATGCAGCCAACAAGAGGATGGTTCTAGTTTGAAAAGGAGTAAGTGAGACAGATGATATAATACGATGGGTATTAGAAAGAGAGAGGACGAGAGATGGAGGGAGAGAGAGTGATAGAGAGATGAATAATTGAGATTGAAAAGGAGGGGTGTTCATTTAACAGTATACTTCACTGAGAGAAGAGGAGTCCTAGAGAGAGACTACAGAATACACACAGGCAGACAGGAAATGGAACAGTGTTCGATAACACCGCCGCCTCCAAGAAGACCAACGTTCTATTCAAGTAGAATATCTACACCAAACACGGCCACAAAACATTAAATTATACACACAAACGTGACAGAATACTTTCTGTAAAACTCCATCTGTGTGTGCGTCCTCTGTATAACTCTATCGTTTAGAAAATCCTTACAATTTTATCATAAATACCGTTAATAACTTCATAAAATGTAAATATTAATCATAAATGTATCAATATCAATCATAAAATGTAAATACTGCCCATAACAGACAGGTGGAGTGTCAAATTATTTACATTCAATCTGCTCGTTGCAGGGCAAAAATAAATAGTTCTGTTTCTTATCACATGATCAGTCAATTAAATGACTGAATCGTTTAAGAACACAAGAGATAGAGGTGTAAAAGACACTAGTCTGAGTTATCTTCTCTGAAAGTAATGAATTTTACTATACAGCCAGACCCTGTGGTGAATGAAGTGAAGTTGTCATTTACAGAGTGGAAAATATGTGCTTTCCAGAGGGCCCGGCATGCTGATAAGCGTACTTTTCCACTCGGTGAGGAAGGCAATTGTAAACCACCTCACTCCTCGTTTTATTTAGTAAAACCTCTAGAGGTTCAAACCAGCCTTTCGGCTGATGACCTAAACAACAAAATGTAAATAATAATCTGGTGTGAAACACTCACACGACGTTCTCTTGCCAATGTAACCTATGTCTATTCATAAATGTTGTTGTGCAGGTCATCAGCCGAAAGTCTGTTTAAATCACTAGATGCTTTACTAAGTAAAAAGAGGAGTGAGGTGGTGTGAAATTGCCTTCACTGAATGAAAAAGTATGTTTATCAGGATGCCAGGCCCTCTGAAAAGAATCTACTCTCCACCCTGCAAATGACACCTTCACTTCATTCACCACAGGGTCTGGCTGTATAATGATGAAATTCATTACTCTCAGAGAAGATAACTCTTGACTAGTGTCTTTTACACCTCTACCTCTTCTGTTCTTAAATAGTTCAGCCATACAATTGGCTGACTATGTGATAAGAAACAGAACTATTTTTTGTAGCCCTGGAACCAACAGATCGAGTGCAATTAATTTAACACTCCACCTGCGTTATAAAACTGCCTAATAAAAACTGTAGTGAGTCAATTTTTAAACAAATCGTAGGAGCTGTTTTTGAGAAAATAGCAGTTAATCCGGTTTTCTCATTATCCTTTCTGACGTTGTTAAACCTTTGTCCTTTTTTTTCTATTCGACATCTTAGATCTATTGAATAATGCCTTACAAATTTATTTTGTAATAAAAGATAATCCAAAAGTTTAGAAATTACTAAATAAATTTTTCATGAATACAGTACTTTTTCTTCCAAAAGTGAAGAAAATCTTAAAGAAATTTAATAAAAAATAACGTAATTTCCAAAATGTTTTTGTTGAAGAGTGGAAAGATAATAAAAGATAATCCAAAAGTTTAGAAATTACTAAATAAATTTTTCATGAATACAGTACTTTTTCTTCCAAAAGTGAAGAAAATCTTAAAGAAATTTAATAAAAGATAATCCAAAAGTTTAGAAATTACTAAATACATTTTTCATGAATAGTCATTTTTCTTCCAAAAGTGAAGAAAATCTTAAAGAAATTTAATAAGATATACCGTAATTTCTGAAACGTTTTTGAACATGAATTTATTGAAGAGTGGAAAGAAGGTAGGTACCGAATAAGGTTATTATAAAATTGAATTCAACTAATGGAATTAAGAATTAATTTGAAAAATACGGCTCCATTATCAGGAGTTTATGAGGAAGAACAAGGCATCATGTAAGAAAAGATATAAGGGAGTCACCAGATACAATAAGGGCTCTCGTGCATATCCCTAACCCCAGTGGTTTAGTTTCGTGTCAAGTTCAAGAACCTAACCTAATCAGATTAGGAACTCTTGCGTTCTGAATTTACCCGGAGAATTTTCTCCCCTATGTAGTCTTTCTTCCAATAGGACAGATAATAGCTACAACCAATTCGGTTTCGGTCGAAGGAGTATCATCAATAGAAATCCCTAAGGAACGGAAGTCCCATCATCTTTGCATCCTTTCTGGAATAGAAAGGATAAAATACTAAGCTTGCCCCTTGCGACTAGATTTCCACAACTCATTTAAAATCAGTGAAAAATGAAATCCCTTATATCATCGGAAAATAAATATTTACATTCAACAAATGAAGAAATTGTTCACAAATTTCCAAAGTTTGAAGGGTAAACAAAACAAAACCAATATTTATGAAATTAAATAAACTTTAATTTTAATCTCTCATTTAATAAATTTTTAACCTCTCTTCTCATACAAATATCACGACACACATACATAACCAAAACAAACAACACTGGAACCAAATCAGGTCTCAATATCCTCCAACGAAACTCCACATCAGAAAACATATATTTGAAACTCACAGCCTCACATGGAGCTTCGAAGGCATCAAGTACTACTTACACAATTAAGCAATGGACACTCTACACTTACACAGAAACACTTACTCAAGAAAGTTGAAGCACAACATTGTACACATTGCAACACGCCACTTTTAATGAAACACATCATCACAGACTGCAAACTACGCATTCCACACGAACACTATTTAAAATTAACAACAATTTAACACTCAGTTTGGTAGACAAAATAGCGGTTCAAACCACAATAAATTTCTTGAACTTTCACAAAATTTCAGATTTGATATAATTGTAAAACCATATAATATGTTCTTTTTCATTGTATCATTCAATTTTTTTATTTTTATGTTGTCTAAATTTTTATTGACCTAATTTTTCATTCTTTTTTTATCGATGACTTTATTGTGTTTGTTTGTGTCTTCTTTGAAAATTTTGTACTATATGTATTTATTTGTAACGTGGTCGCTAATGACCTTGTAGTCGATGCGACCTTAAATAAATAAATAAATAAATAGATAAACTTTTCTCGTAAAATGCTTACTAAGAGCGCTATAATAAAAAATTCCATTTTTATAGATTTTAATGAGCAAAACAAAAAAATTACTAACTGTCAAAAAAGTCAAAAAGTAAAAGTTTTAAGAGTTTTAATTTCCAACAACTTTTAATTACTATTTCTATACAATTTTACCCTAAAGTGCATATTAAAGCCAAAATCTTAAAAAAAATTATCATGAGGGCACAGGTCCCTCCTGGAATTTCAGAAGATATGACGATTACGCTATCTTGTAGAGAATAAAAAATTTAGTAAATGAAGCGATTTAAAAAAAATAGCTGTTTTTGAGAAAATTACAAAAAAGTAAGAAATTGGACGAATAAACTACTACTTCCGGTTTACCAATTTTGATGAAAATTTTCGTATCGGGTCCCGCAGGGGTACCTAACATAAATTCTAACTCCGTGCAACATTCCGTTCTTGATATTTTGTTCACACACACACCCACACACAATCAATAACATGTTTTTTGGGTTCAGCAGGGATAAAAACGTGTAATATCCGGTGAAAACTCGATTTCGAAAAATCGAATTGACAACAATACTTTTTACTTTCTTTTACCTATATGAATAGCTATAGGAAGGAAAGTATTGTTTTCATGTCGTTTTTAGTAATCGAGTTTTCTCGGAATCTACACATTTTCAGACCTCCTGAACCCAATAAACATGTTTTTAGCGATTGGTGTGTGTGTGTGTGTGTGTGTGTGTGTGTGTGTGTGTGTGTGTGTGTGTGTGTGAACAGAATATCTCAAGAACGGAACATCGTACGAACTTGAAACTTAAATTAGATACCACTAGAGGACCCGACCCGAACATTTTCATCAAAATCGGTCAACCGGAAGTAGTAGTTTATTCGTGTAATTTTTCACTTTTTGCGATTTTCTCAAAAACGGCTCCTACGATGTTTTTAAAAATCGCCTCATTTACTATATTTTTATGCTCTACAAGATAAGGTAGGCGGCATGTCTGCTGAAATTCCTGGAGGGGTTGTTTTCTCGTAAAAAATTGTTTTTTTAAGATTGAGACTTAATTATACATTTTAGCGCAAAAATGTACTATATCTATAACAAAAGTTGTAGAGAATTTAAAATGCTACAACTTTTATTCCAAACATTTCTTTGTATAACGCTTAGCTTAGCGGTAATTAGCGATTTTCTGTTTTTTTTTTCACGAAAAAGTGCAAAATCGATTTTTTTAGATTTCAGCCTTACCATGCATTTTTCGACAAAAGTGTATAAAATAATATTTATAGGAAATTAAAATATCTACAAAACTTTTATTTAAAGCTTTTTCTCTACAGAGCCTAGTTTAGCGTGAAAGAGTGATTTTCCGTATTTTTAAGCCAAACTAAAGTTGATTTTCATCTTACGTCTTTCATTCATGATTCAAATAAGATTATGTTTTTGAGGTTAGTTTTTTGTTTATTTCTAATGTATTTTTACTAATTTTAGGTTATATAATTAATTATTTGCATTGGCACGAGAAAATCGTGCGAGTGTTTCCCACCAGATTTTTTTCTCTATATATTCATATAAGGTAAGACGAAATAATAAAATTACAGTTTCCAGTAGTACTACAGTAAAATCTCTCTATTGCGGAACTCTATATAGCGGAAATCTCTCTTTAGCGGCATTATTTGCCGACCCCGACCCTTTCGTATACTACGATAATGTATTTAACTCTCGTTATAGCGGTACAAAAATCTCTCTATAGCGGCTAAACAATATCTTCAGGATATGGATTTAGATGCCTATGTAGGAGCAGACAATGACTTAGCCACTTCAGCAGATGTTGGCGATGATGCAATAATCGAAAATGTCTTAGCCCAAAACAACGAGGAAGAAAGTGAAGATGACGATGAAATGGAAACAGAAATGTTGTCCCTTCAAGTAAACAGGCACTAGACGCTATTCTTGTTGTTTACACGTACTGTCATTGCCAATATGTAAATGAAAATTTACAAGTTTTAAACATTGAAAATGAGATTGAAGACATGTTTTATGAATTGAAAACGAAACAAAATTTAAAACTTATTTTACGAAATGAAATGTACTTCACAGTCATTGTTACCTTAATAACGAAAAAAATATACAGCTTACTGTAGGCCTACTGTGTATTTTTTTGTGTTTGTGTAGCCTATGTTTTAGAAAATTTTAATTGTATGTATCCTATGTTTATTACTGTTCAGTGAAAAACGAGTATCAGTGCTAATTAATTTTAGGCTATCTATTACGGTATGTACTGTATGAAAGATTATTGAAAAAAGTTCAATACGAAAAGTGAAATTCTATTGTTTAACATTAGTAACACAACATCTAATAAAACCAGTTTGTATCCAAATTTCTTGTTAAGTTAATTACCTACACTTTATGTACTTAATTTAAATATCTCACTGTATTGAAGTAATCTACTGTCTTAAACATTCGTCATAAAGTTATCTATTCAGTAGTTTTTCAAAAACTTAATCCATGCACCATTTACATACGTATATAAGTTATTTTGTACAGAAAAATTAGTACTCCAACTTCCCTCCCACCGTTAATTACTCGCTCTCTCTATAAAGGAACTCTCTTTATAGCGGCGGTACCTCATGGTCCCTTCAATTCCGCTATAGAGAGATTTTACTGTATTTGGTTTTATTTTTACAAAATTGAGATTTCGTTTTCAACTTGTAAGGTTTTGTGAGAAGTTAAACGCTTTGTTTATTTTTCCGTGAACCGCAGCGAAAGGGATCGGGGACGGAGGTTATAGTCATACATAAGTACAAATAAAAATATACTTTTACAAGTGGCATAAGAGAAATATTTTAAAAGTTAAACAGTTTAAAAAAACTTTTTGTAACTTTATTGTGTGCAAACTTTCATTTGTCGTATGATACAGTGTTATTTCACGATTACAATTACACTGTTATGAATTTTCCGGTGTTATATAGACGGGCGAGGGGGGTAAAGGAAGGAGTAATGGATCACGCAAATCCAGCGTTACTTGTCCGTGCTGAACTATAATATTACAATAATAATACCATTATTTTCTCAGAGGAAATTTTCTTAACAAATGTAATAAATCAAACTTAACCGTTCATTTCATATTTTGTCTTACTCTAGTACACAGAACAAATAACACGTTTATTATTTTTGTTAATAAAAAGGTAAGGAAAACTGTAATACTTTTCTTGTAAACACAATATTGTAAGCCCATCCACTACAAAAATGTTTTAATTAAATACAAGGTGTGACTATTAAATAACGAGACTGATATTGTATAAAATTTAATTTTAATTTTATACATAATCACTTGTCACCTTTAATATACATTCCTTCTCTATCCCTACAACGCTCCATGCGAATTTTCCATTGTCGGAAAAGGTGCTGGAAGTCATCTTCTGTCAGCTCCTTCAAGACACGTGCCGCTTTCTCTTTTACAGCTTCCACAGACTCAAATCTTGTCCCTTCTAATGCAGATTTCACCCTTAGGGAACAGGTAGAAGATAATAACATGTGATGAAACGTGGTTTTTTACTTAAGGCCCGGAAACAAAGCGCCGATCCATGCACTGGAAGAGCCGAACTTCACCGAGAGCCAAAAAAGCTCGAATGAGCAAGTCAAAATTTAAAACGATGATGATTGTTTTTTGATATCCATGGGATTGTGTACCTTCACTGAGTTCGTGAAGGTCAAACAATGAATCAATATTACTATCTTGAGGTACTTTCTAAACTACGTCATAGAGTAAGGAAAAAAAGACCCGAAATGTGGAAGGACAAATCATGGGTTCTTCACCAAGACAATGCGCCAGCTCATTCAGCGTCATCTGTCAAGAGGTTCCTAGCCAAGTACACCATCTCAGTGTTAGAACATCCACCTAATTCACCAGATCTTGCATCATGTGACTTCTACCTGTTCCCTAAGGTGAAATCTGCATTAAAAGGGACAAGATTTGAGTCTGTGGAAGCTGTAAAAGAGAAAGCGGCACGTGTCCTGAAGGAGCTGACAGAAGATGACTTGCAGCACTGTTTCCAACAACAAAAAATTCGCATGGAGCGTTGTAGGGATAGAGAAGGAGTGTATATTGAAGGTGACTATAAGTGATTATGTATAGAATAAAAATAAAATTTTTTAACGTCAGTCTCGTTATTTAATAGCCACACCTCGTAATTTTAATTTTTGACATTAACAAGGTACATTCGTGTGGATGTTTATTAGCAGATTTTTCTTTTAAATAGGAAAAACGAAATGCGTTTCACTTGTAATTTCTTGAACTCTACATTCGCAAAGAGTTCAATGGTAAAATGTAATTACAAATTCCTGAACAGAAAATTTCTAATTAAGAATTAATAATGTGGTATAATACTATGTACTAATACAATAACACAGTACTATTTGAAAGCTATTGGATAGTTCAGTCCATTCACATGATCCTATTTTAATGAATTACAAAAAAAAATCAATTAACTTCAGGTCATTGTCCAGTTTTTCTTATTAAGTAAAATAATACCTAACACAATTGTTATTAATTTATCGCAAATCTATTGTCGCCAGAAAGTATTCCATGCCTGAGAAATAAATGGAAACATTTTTTCGAATAACAACATTATACATTTAAAAGTAATTTAAATCTAATCGAAAACAAGGCGCTTTTTAAATAAAACAATTTTAAAATTTAAAAAAATACAAATCTGCCGCCTCTTTGACCCAGTGTGATTAGTGAGCTAATCCACAACAAAAGGGAAGTCCCGAGCTCGATTCCCGGTTAGCGTCTGGAGAATTATTACACATTCACACCCACCATTCCTTAATACAATCTAGTTACGTAAGACCAAGATATTGATGAGACTTTAAATAAAACTGTTGTTTTGGTCATCAGCCGAAAGGCTGGTTTGAACCTTTAGAGGTTTTACTAAGTAAAACGAGGAGTGAGGTGGTTTACCTTCCTCACTAAGTGGAAAAAAATGCTTATTAGCAAGCCAGGCTCTCCGAAAAGCACCTTCTTTCCATCTTGCAAATGCCACCTTCACTTCATTCACCACAGGGTCTGGCTGTATAATGAAATGCATTACTCTCAGAGGAGATAACTCTGTTTAGTATCGTTTAAACCTCTACCTCTTCTGTTGTTTAATAGTTCTGCCATAAACTGGCTGACTATATGATAAGAAACCGAACAATTTTTTTGTAAAATGATACCCAATAAACTACGGTTTGTTGGGTGAGATTTTATAAAACATAAGCAGTGCCGACTCTACTCTATGGCAGTGAAATTTGGGTGCTATCAAAGCGAGAGGTGAGTAGATTGCAAGCATCTGAAATTAAATTTCTTCGACATGCATATGGGTGTAGTAGAGAAGATAGTTACAGGAATACCGAGATAAGGAAAGAACTTAACATCTTCTCTATAAACGACAAGGTATCTCAGAACAGAATGCAGTGGTTAAAGCATGTAAACAGAATGCGGGAAGATAGGATACCTAAGCAGACACTGGGTTATAAGCCAGAGGGCAGGAGAGAACGAAGGCGCCCGAGAAAGAGATGGGAAGATTTGAGACGTTCGGAACAGGCAGAGATGCCTAATTCTTGAAAGAGAGGAGGAGGAGGAGGAGGAGGAGGAGGAGGAGGAGGAGGAGGAAGAAGAGGAGGAGGAGGTAGAGGGGAAGAGGAGGAGAAGAAGAAGACTATTTTTCGTAGCCCTGGAACAAGTAGATCGAGTGTAATTAATTTAACACTCCACCTACCCGTTATGGGGATTAAATAAACTAAGAAAAAAAATCTGGTATGAAACGTCCATCCTCACTGAGTTGAAAGTGTATGCTTATCAGCATGCCAGGCCCTTCAAAAAGGCACCTACTTCCCACCCTACAAATGACACCTTCATTTCATTCACCACAGGGTCTGGCTGTATAATGAAATTCATTACTCTCAGAGGAATAACTCTTGACTAGTGTCTTTTACACCTCTACCTCTTCTTTTCTTAAATACCTCACTGATTTAATTGGCTGACCATGTGATATAAAACAGAATTATTTCACACATTAGGGATTAAAAAACAATAATTAAAATGCGATTGGAATATTGTACCACAGTTACTAACACAGTTTTTTTACTTTCTCTTGCCTATATGAATATATAGGAAGGAAAGTATTGTTTTCATGTCGAAATCGAGTTTTCACCGGATCTACACGCTTTCAGATCCCCTGAACCCAAAAACCATGTTTTTAGCGATTTGTCTGTGTGTAAACAGAATATCTTAAGAACGGAACATCGTACGAACTTGAAACTTAAGTTAGATACCACTAGAGGACTCGACAAGAACATTTTCATCAAAAACGGTCAACCGGAATTAGTAGTTTATTCGTGTAATTTTTCGTTTTTTTGCCATTTTCTCAATAACGGCCCCGACGATTTTTTTAAAAATCGCCTCATTTACTGAATTGTTTATGCTCTACAAGATAGGGTAGGCGCCATGTCTCCCGAAATTCCTGAGGGGGTTGTTTTCGCGTTCGCGTAAAAAAATGTTTTTTTTTAAGATTGCGACTTTAATATGCATTTCAACGCAAAAATGTATATAATAAAAGTTGTAGAGAATTTAAAATCCTACAACTTTTATTTTAAACATTATTTTGTATAACGCTTAGTTTAGTGGTAATTAGCGATTTTCTATTTTTTCTCACAGAAACTTGTAAAAAAATCGGTTTTTTTTAAGAATGAATAAAATGACATGTGTGACGTGAATGGAGAGCACCATCCTCTGACAGGTCACAGACATGTTATTAGTTACTTTTTACCAAGTCATAATTAATTAATTCTTTAATAACATTAACTGTTTCTAAAACAGGAGATCCCTTCTCCATTTCCTCCTTAATCGTCTTTGAACGTTGGTTGGTAGATGATGGGAAGAAAATTTTACGTATCAGTTTGTTTGGATGGGCGAAAAGTCTGTCGTAGAAGTTTCGATAAAATTGAATAAAAACTAGAAGGATATTGAGGTCGTTACGTAAGGTAGCGTTAGAAACGTAAGAGGGTGCGTTGATTAATATCCGTAAGCCGGCCGCATTGGCGCAGTTGGTAACGTGCTCGCCTCTCATCATGCGGTCCTGGGTTCGAATCCCACTCAGGCACGGCATATTTTCATACGTTACAAAAAATCATTTCATCCTTCACCGTCTGCATTAGCAGTAATTGCAGAACAGTCGGACGTTAAACCAAAAAAAAAAAAAAAAAAAAATATCCGTAAGGTCTTTGAATGAAACCTCTGAATCGGAGCTTATCACTAAGGGCTTACCACAGTTTAGCACTATCACCGTCAATAAGAAAAGAAAAAAATCTGGTGTGAAACACTCACACAACTTTCTCTTGCCAATGCAAATAATTAACAATAAACCTAACATTAGTATTAAAACATTAGAAATGAACAAAAACTAACCTCAAAAACTTAACCTTATTTTTATCATGAGTGAATGACGTAAAATGACAATCGAACTGAGTTTGGCTTAAAAATACGGAAAATCACGCTTTCACGCTAAACTAGGCTCTGTAGAGAAAAATGCTCTAAACAAAAGTTGTAGATCTTTTAATTTTCTATAAATTTAATTATATACACTTTTGTCGTAAAATGCATACTAAGACCGAAATGTTAAAAAAATCGATTTTTCTCACGTTTTCGTGAGAAAAAAACAGAAAATCGCAAATTACCGCTAAACTAAGCGTTATACAAAAAAAATGTTTGAAACAGAAGTTGTAGGTTTTTAAATTCTCTACAACTTTTATTATATAAAGTTTTGCGCTAAAATGCATATTAAAGCCGTAATCTTAAAAAAACAACGTTTTTACGTGAAAACAGCCTCACCGAGAATTTCAGCAAACATGGCGCCTACCCTATCTTGTAGAGAATAAAAAGTTGAGTAAAATAGGCGATTTTAAAAAAAATCGTAGGACCAGTTTTTGAGAAAATCGCAAAAAACTGAAAAATTATACGAATAATTTACTACTTCCGGTTGACCGATTTTGATGAAAATGTTCGTGTCGCGTCCGGTAGTGGTATGTAACTTAAGTTTCAAGTTTCAAGTTCGTACGATGTTCCGTTCTTGAGATATTCTGTACACACACACATACACACACACACACACACACACACACACACACACACACACACTCTCACACACACACACACACACACACACACACACACACAGACCAATCGCTAAAAACATGTTTTTTGGGTTCAGGGGGTCTGAAAACGTATAGATCCGGTGAAAACTCGATTTCGAAAAATCGACATGAAAACAATACTTTCCTTCCTATATATTCATATAGGCAAGAAAAAGTAAAAAATTTACATTAAAACTATCGGTACCCGGCGCGCGTTGCTACGCCCAAGAACATGTTTTTATGGAAAATATGAAATTTATTTTATTTTATCTAAGGCCCGTTAGCGTAGTGGTTAGGGCAAGTGGTTTCTAAGCCAGGATACCGGGTTCGATTCCCGGTCAGGTCTGGCATTTTTTCATCACTCATTTTCATTACTATCATTATCCACCAGCTGTATTAGCCGAAATTGTTGAACAGTCAGACGTAAACCAAAAACAAAAAACTAACGCCAAGGGGCATAAAATGATAATTGTAAACGTCACTACTACGATAGATGCACAAACAATAATAATGGCCGAAAATAGTAGAGGGAATGAGAGAAAGCTTATTGAGTGAGAAATACCGGAGACCGGCTTCGTTCTCATCCTTACTCTGTGCTGTTTACGAAGTGAGAGTGACACCGGTAGACGCCTGGCGGGAATAACTGATCGAGTGACAACTGATCCGTTATCGACCGCCGAAAGTAGAAAATTATTAAATTACTAATATTGCTATAAAAAAATAGGGGTTGGCGGTAGAAGGGTGAAAATTTAGGAGTGTATGTTTTTTTTAATGCCACATTATACAAAAAAAAAATCAAAAAAACTTTTTTGGAGTGGACCACCCTTATTACTTTGGGGTATAAAAAATAGATAAAAACCTATTCTCAGACCTACCAAGTGTACACATAAAATTTCATCAAAATCGGTTAAGCCGTTTCGGAGGAGTATGGCAACTAACACTGTGACACGAGAATTTTATATATTAGATATTATAATTTATTTTGTGAGTAGTAACTGTTGCCCGTAACAGACACGTGGAGTGTCAAATTATTCACACTCAATCTGTTCATTGCAGGGCTAAAATAAATAGTTCTGTTTCTTATCACATGGTCAGCCAATTAAATGACTGAATCATTTAAGAACAGAAGAGGTACAGGTGTAAAAGACACTAATCAGAGTTATCTCCTCTGAAAGTAATGAATTTTATTATACAGCCAGACCCTGTGGTGAATGAAGTGAAGGTGTCGTTTGCAGGGTGGAAAATATGTGCTTTTCGGAGGGCCCGGCATACTGATAAGCGTACTTTTTCACTCAGTGAGGAAGGCAATTGTACCTCACTCCTCGTTTTTACTTAGTAAAACCTCTACAGGTTCAAACCAGCCTTTCGACTGATGACCTAAAAAACACAGTAGTAAGTAACTACTAAATAAGAAATATAACCAGAATAATTTTTATAGTCCGAAAACCAGTAAGTTAAGCATAATTATTTCAACCTTCCATCTGGATAAGATGAACAGAACTAATCGATACGGGTAAAGATATTAATATAAAAATCAACAATTTATCTCCTCGCCAATCGATAAAATTTTTACAGTATCTTACAAGAAAAAAACTAATTACATATTTTTAAAATAAAATTTAAATACCAAATCTTTAACAATATAATAATAGTAAAATAAAAACCTATTTAAATAAAAATTAAAGTTACATAACAAGAAAGCATTCACAAAATTAACATGTCAAGTAAATGTTAACCATGTTTTATTATTTTTATTTAATTTTTATTTCTTCATAAACGAGCAAGAAAGAGTAAAAGAGTGAACGTCCTTGGTTAGAAAAAATTTATTTTTATGAAGGACGTCTAGTTTTATTTATTTATTTATTCCTGAGTAACAAATACACGAATGCAATTGATTTAACAGCAACTTTAAAAAAATAAGGTATAAAAAATAGTCATGTTTAGTGAAAGTCAGTTGAGTAAGAGATTTAATAGACGGTTCAAGTTAAAATCAACTTTCTATGTTTTTCTTTGTTTATTCTTAGAAGATAAAAATGTTTAAGTAAGAAAAAAAAATTTGATGTTCTGATGGATCATCACCAAAAAAAGTAGGTAGAACTACTATAGTTGAGTAGTTCATCAAAATTCGGATATAGAAGTAGGCAACAGTAACTTCTCTTTAGTCCGGCACTTTCGGGATTCGCGTGATGCCGGATTACCGAATGTGGGCCATTTTACTGAAGATATTTGGTATAATTTGCCGTGAAAGGCAGGCGGAGTGTTAAATTATTTGCACTCGATCTGCTAGTTCCAATGTAGATTTTAAAATTATCTGCAACTTTTATTATATACAATTTTGCGCTTAAATGCATATTAAAGCTGAAATCTTTAAAATAAATAATTTTTTTCTACGAGAGAACAGCCTTCCCAAGAATTTCAGCAGACATGGCGTCTACCCTATCGTCTAGAGCATAAAAAATATGGTAAATGAGGCGATTTAAAAAAAAATCATAGGAGCCGTTTTTGAGAAAATTGGAAAAAGTGAAAAATGACACGAATAAACTACTACTTCCAGTTGATTTTGATAAAAATGTTCGTGTAAAGTCCTCTAGTAGTACCTAACTTAAGTTTCAAGTTTCAACTTCGTACAATGTTCCGTTCTTGAGGTATTTTGATATCACACACACACACACACACAGACCAATCGCTAAAAACATGTTTTTTTGGTTCAGGAGGTCAGAAAAAGCGTATATCCGGTGAAAACTGAATTTCAAAAAATCGACATGAAAACAATACTTTCCTTCCAACATATTCGTATGTGTTGTTTAGGTCAACAGCCGAAAGGCTGGTTTGAACCTCTAGAGGTTTTACTAAGTAAAAACGAGGAGTAAGGTGGTTTACTACTGCCTTCCTCACTGAGTTGAAAGAGTATGCTTATCAGCATGCCAGGCCCTCCGAAAAGCACTCACTTTCCACCCTGCAAATGACAACTTCACTTCATTCACCACAGGGTCTGGCTGCATAGTGAAATTCATTACTCTCAGAGGAGATAACTCTGACTAGTGTCTTTTACACCTCTACCTCTTCTGTTTTTAAATAGTTCAGTCATATAAGTGGCTGACTATGTGATAAGAAACAGAACTATTTTTTTTTTAGCCCTGGGCCAAACAGGAGTGCAATTAAAATAACACTCCACCTGCCCGTTTTGGGCAAAATATTCGTATAGGCAAGAGAAAGTACAAATTTGTTAAAAATACAAAGGAGAATGTTAATGCTGTCACCGTGAAAGGTAATTCGTTGTTATTTTAGTTTATTTTTTAAACAATTAAGGAAGAGACAGTTAATTTTTTACTGATAGTACGCAGTATTGTATGTGACTGCATAATTCACATTTTCGTTACCCCTCTATTAATGGTATTAACAACAACTGTAGGCAGAAGTTTGGCTTCTCTTGCAACTTAGCAGACAGTGGCTACGTAATGCAAGCTTACTTTCTTGTTATATACTGTTAGTTCTGTACAGCTTTAAATAAAAATAAATTGCTTACAAATATTGTTGTTTTTTATTGTCCCATCAATTGATAAAATCGTTACCAACTGGTTTTTTGAACAGTAAAATCTCGTTTATCCAGTCCTCGTTGATTTGGATCTCCGGATGATCCGGATTAGATTTCTTGACTTTTTTTAATTATAGTTCACTTAGATAATAATTTTTTACTATGATACAATATTCTGCCAATGGGAAAACAGGGGAATTGAGAAACATAAAAATTTCTGGTCCGGCTCGTTTCAAAGCTTGGTTTTTTGTTTTTTTATTCGTATAAATTACGAAACACAGAAGTGTATTAGGCTTTTCTAGCGATTTGGAAATTTGAAAACCACCCTAAAAAGAAACGTACAAGAAAGAAAAGGAGATTGAGGAGATGTAAAAGGGAGAGGTGAGTAAGTAGGAGGAGGAGAAGAAGAAAAAGGATAAAATAGCGGGAGGAGAAGAAGCGGGGGGAAAGCAGGAGCAGGGTGTCATGGAATTGTACTAAGCAAAATAAAATAAATCTTGTAAAAATAGAACAGTTAAGTAAACGTTACCATTACCGGGTGTAATAGATTTTGTCACCTTACCTGCAACAGAAAGAAACAAAAACAATTTTAATTACTTACAAATAAGCGACATGTCACTTAATTAATCATCCTTATACAGTACACATTTATCAGTAACGATACACTTTTTTCATACATTACCACGATTGTACGACAAAAGCGGCCATACTGAAATTTTCGACGTAAGCCTCCAAACTATCCTTCCCTGCCCCTATGTTTTCATGTCGATTTTTTGAAAAAAAAGTTTTCTCCTGTTATACACGTTTTCAGGCCCCCTGAACAAAAAACAACATGTTTTTTTAGCGATTGGTCTGTGTATGAACATATTTTCTCAAGAACGGAATAATATCGTACGAAGTTGAAACTAATAACTTACATTAGGTATTAGTGGGGGATCCAACATAAACATTTTCATCAAAATCCGTCAACCGGAAGAAGTAGTTTATTCGTGCGTTTTATCACTTGTTTGGATGTTTTTGTGCCTATTTTTAGTTAGGTAATATTATTCTGTGCCCATAACAGAGAAGTGGAGTGTCAAATTATTTACACTCAATCTGTTCGTTGCAGGGCTAAAATAAATAGTTCTGTTTCTTATAACGTGGTCAGCCAATTAAATGACTGAATAACTTAAGAACAGAAGAGGTAGAGGTGTAAAAGACACTAATCAGAGTTATCTCCTCTGAAAGTAATGAATTTCATTATACAGCCAGACCCTGTAATGAATGAAGTACAGGTGTCATTTGCAGAGTGGTAAATATGTGCTTTTCAGAGGGCCCGGCATGCTGATAAGCGTACTTTTCAATTCAGTGAGGAAAGCCCTGGTAAACCACCTAACTCCTCGTTTTACTTAGTAAAACCTCTACAGAATCAAACCAGCCTTTCGGCTGATGACTTTAACAACAACAAGATTATTCTATAAATATTAGTTTAGAAAATAATTACTTAAAAATTAATTGTAATCTAATGTATTTCAGTGGAAAGAATAATTATTAAATAAACAAAAATTATTTTGTATGTTTTTTAAAGTGGCAATGTAAGGCAATGTCTTCTAATGTTTGATTTTAGTGTGGATTGACAAGCATTTTTTGTTATGTCTTTTGTCAATTGTTGGGATCTAGTAAGTTTTTTGGTTCTTCTTCCCAACCTTCTTTTCATTGTTATTGTAAGTTATTATTTACCCCATGTATTTAAAGATTCACAAATTATTTTTATAATATTTTTGGTCAAGGAGAAACAATAAAAATGCTGAGATTCGCCGATAATATAGTAGTATTAGCCGAAACAAAGAAAGAACTAGAGTATATCTTAAATGGAATGGATGAGATCATGAGAACGGATTAATTACTTCATGAAAATTAATAAGAACAAAACGATAGTGTTGTGCAGTAGCAAGAGTGGTTTAGAACAGATAGGAATTTTTTTTTTTTTTTTTTTTTTTTAGTTTAACGTCCGACTGTTCTGCAATTAAGTTACTTCTAACGCAGGCGGTGTAGGATGAAATGATTTTTTTGTAACGTATGAAAATATGTTGTGCCTGAATGATTCGAATCCAACACCGCGTGATGAGAGGCGAGCAAGTTACCAACTACGCCAATGCGGCCGACAAAGGAAAATTTAAAAGTAGGTAACGAAAACATACAGGAAGTTGGGGAATTCTGCTACTTAGGGAGTAAAATAACAAAGGATGGTAGAAGCATAAGTAATATCAAAAGTAGAATTGCTCTAGCTAGAAAAGCTTTTGAAATGAAAAACAACCTACTGATTACAAACATTGACTTACAGATTAGGAAAAATTTCTTAAAACACCATGTTTGGATTATAAACTTTGTTTGCATTATACGGGAGTGACAGGGGCGTAGAAAGGAAGAGGATAGAAGCTTTTGAAATGTGGTGTTATAGGAAAATGTTAAAGATTAGGTGGGTGGACAAAACAAGTAATTTAGAGGTTCTTAGGCGAGTGAATGAAAAAATAAATATATAGAAGCATCTTACCAGAAGAAGAGATAGGCTAGTGGGGCATATCTTAAAACATCCAGGTATTGGTCTATCAATAATGGAGGGTAATATTGAGGGAGTGAATTATAGAGGGAGGCAAAGATAAGAATATATAAAGCAAATTACAAAAGATGTAGGGTGTTACAGTTATGTAAATATGAAATGACTTGCGCAAGATAGAACATCTTGGAGAACTGCATCAAACCAGTCGAGAGACTGATGACAAAACATTTTTTTTGGATTCTTACAATCCTGTTGTCTTATTTTAAACAACACCTCCGAATTGATAAATCACCGGATATACCAAAATTTTGAACAGAAACACCCAGTGATGTTTTTTAATGTATCGCTGTTAGATAGTCGAGAACCAAAAACGTTTTCCCAACCAGAGTTACTAAAAAATTCAAAACGACTTTCTACCAGTTGATAAACTTACCCGGACGCCGAGACAAAAATTTACAAAAAAAAATGTTAAAATATTCTAAACAATAACCTCAAGACTGAAATTAATTTAATATTTTATATTTTTACTTTCTCTTGCCTATATGAATATATAGGAAGGAAAGTATTGTTTTCATGTCGATTTTTCGAAATCGAGTTTTCACCGGATCTATACGTTTTCAGACCCCCTGAACCCAAAAAACATGTTTTTAGCGATTGGTCTGTGTGTGTGTCTGTGTGTGTGTGTGTGTGTGTGTGTGTGTGTGTGTGTGTGTCTGTGTGTGAACAGAATATCTCAAGAACGGAACATCGTACGAACTTGAAACTTGAAACTTAAGTTACATACCACTACCGGACGCGACACGAACATATTCATCAAAATCGGTCAACCGGAAGTAGTAATTTTTCAGTTTTCTGCGATTTTCTCAAAAACTGGTCCTACGATTTTTTCAAAAATCGCCTCATTTACTCAATTTTTTATTCTCTACAAGATAGGGTAGGCGCCATGTTTGCTGAAATTCTCGGTGAGGCTGTTTTCACGTAAAAACGTTGTTTTTTTAAGATTACGGCTTTAATATAAATTTTAGCGCAAAAACTTATATAATAAAAGTTGTAGAGAATTTAAAAACCTACAACTTCTGTTTCAAACATTTCTTTGTATAACGCTTAGTTTAGCGGTAATTTGCGATTTTCTGTTTTTTTTCTCACGAAAACGTGAGAAAAATCGATTTTTTTAACATTTCGGTCTTAGTATGCATTTTACGACAAAAGTGTATATAATTAAATTTATAGAAAATTAAAAGATCTACAACTTTTGTATAGAGCATTTTTCTCTACAGAGCCTAGTTTAGCGTGAAAGCGTGATTTTCCGTATTTTTAAGCCAAACTGAGTTCGATTGTCATTTTGCGTCATTCACTCATGATTAAAATAAGGTTATGTTTTTGAGGTTAGTTTTTGTTTATTTCTAATATTTTAATACTAATGTTAGGTTTATTGTTAATTATTTGCATTAGCAAGAGAAAGTTGTGTGAGTGTTTCACACCAGATTTTTATTTTTAGTACCACCTACAAAAAAAACGTGAAGTTAAATAAAAATTAAATGATACACGAAGATACATTATCTAGGTCTATAATTAAATTTAAACACCCACAACCTGAGAAATAAAATTACTTTATATAATATATACACGCGAATAAAACTAATAACAACAATAAACGTAATAAAACGATCTGTTGGCAAATTTCCAGATATGAACCGAGACCTTCTACTCAAGGCAAAAACTTGAATAAAATAATATAAGTTAACAGATTGATATGTTCACCTACTGCTCTAAAAACCTCATACAAATTATTACAATCACAAAAATAGTAAATTATTTCTGTACCAAAGAGGTAAAGAGTGTTAACTCCAATTTTAGCAAAATTGAGTTAAAACTGCCTTTTAAATCAGAAAGAAATGCTCTAATTCTTCAATTTTGTTGTTGATATAAAAATGTTTTTGTAAAATCGTTATTGAATGTGTTTTGCTGATAATCAAGTAAATTTTGCTTGAATTTGTTGTTTTAATCGTCTGTTACTAAACAGTAGGCTACGGTTAAATTTTGAAATATTTTCAAACGTTGTGTATAAAATGCTGCTTTTATATGAAAATAGTGTTAGCACTAGGTATTCCACCAAAGTTTTTTTCAACTTAATGTACATTGGAGTTAACACTAATGTAGAACGTGAAAAAGTGACGAAACAAAGAAAACCGTTAAGGTTTTAAGTCTTTTTTGGGTGGGAAGGAGTATAGAAGTTGACAAAGTTATGAAAAATAAATTTGTAGATAACAAACGTTTTCTGCAGAAACTGAATGTAAATTTAAAGTTTCTAACACCTACTGAAATTTTGTTACAATAATGAAAAGATAATACTGCTACTTATTGGCTCTTCTGAAAAATTACCAAATTGGAGTTAACACCTTTTACTTCTCAGGTACAGATTTGTACTATATTATATTATTATTATTTATTATTAATCCTCGTAAGTTTTGTTTTCATTCATACGTACTCGGTTTATATAACGATGTTTAATTTTTCCTTGTTTAGGGTCATTTAAAACCACATTAAGTAACTTTAGATTATATCTTTATTCATTCTTTATTCATATCAGTGAGGAAGGCAAGGAAAATATGCCGTGCCTGAATGGGATTTGAACCCAAGACCCCATGATGAGAGGCGAGCACGTTACCAACTACGCTAATGCGGCCGGCAGATAAAATAAGACTAGTGGGGCATATCTTACGACATCCAGGTATTAATTTATCAATAATAAAGGGTAATATTAAGGGATTGAATTGTAGGGGGAGGCAAAGGTTAGAATATTTGTTGTTTAGGTCAACAGGCGAAAGGCTGGTTAGAACCTCTGGAGGTTTTACTAAGTAAAAACGAGGAATGAGGGTGGTTTTACTATTGCCTTCCTTACTGAGTTGAAAGAGTATGCTTATCAGCATGCCAGGTCCTCCGAAAAGCACCCACTTTCCACCCTGCAAATGACACCTCCACTTCATTCACAACAGGGTCTGGCTGTATAGTGAAAATCATTACTCTCAGACGAGATAACTCTGACTAATGTCTTTTACACCTCTACCTCTTATGTTCTTAAATAGTTCAGTCATAGAATTGGCTGACTGTGTGATAAGAAACAGAACTATTTTTTTGTAGCCCTGGAACCAACAGATCGAGTGCACTTAATTTAACACTCCACTTGCCAGTTATGGGCATTTAGAATATTTAAAGCAAATTACAGAAGATTTACGATATTGCAGGTAAGTAGATATAAAATGACTTGCGCAAGATAGAACAGCTTTGAGAACTGCATCAAACCAGTGGAGAGAGTGATGACAAAAAACATATAAAAAAATTATTTAGAATGAACAATAATAGCCGCAATGAACAAAACTATCATTCTTTTCCGTGAAGTCATAATCAAATAGGTGGATTGATAGGTATTATATTTTTATTTATTTATTTAAGGTCGCATTGACTACGAGGTCATTAGCGACCACGTTACACATAAACACAAGTAGTATAAAATTTCCAAAGAAAACAAACACAATTAGGTCATATATAAAAACATAATGAAAAATTTTGCCTATAACAGACAGGTGGAGTGTCAAATTATTGTACTCAATCTGTTCGCTGCAGGGCTAAAATAAATAGTTCTGTTTCTTATCACATGGTCAGCCAATTAAATGACTGAATCATTTAAGAACAGAAGAGGTAGAGGTGTAAAAGATACTAATCAAGAGTTATCTCCTCTGAAAGTAATGAATTTCATTATACAGCCAGACCCTGTGGTGAATGAAGTGAAGGTGTCATTTGCAGAGTGGAAAATATGTGCTTTTCAGAGGACCCGGCATGCTGATAAACGTAATTTTCCACTAAGTGAGGAAGGCAATTGTAAACCAACGCACTCCTCGTTATACTTAGTAAAACCTCTACAGGATTAAACCAGCCTTTCAGCTGATGACCTAAACAACACAAATGAATAATTAGTTAAGTTCAATAAAAATTTAGACAACAGAAAAATAAAAAATAGAATGACACAATGAAAAATAACATATAATGTAACATATATACGTTTTATGCGATTTTACAATTATATCAAATCTGAAATTTTGTGAAATTTTTAAAAATTTGTTGTTTTGAACCGCTACTTTGTCTACTAAATTAAGTGCTAAAATGTTGTTAATTTTGGATAGTATTCGTGTGGATTGTGTAGTTTGGCAGTCTGTTTTTTTTTTTTTTTTTTTTTTTTTTGGTTTAACGTCTGACTGTTCTGCAATTACTGCTAATGCAGACGGTGAAGGATGAAATTATTTTTTTGTAACGTATGAAAATATGCCGTGCCTGAATGGGATTCGAACCCAAGACCGCATGATGAGATGATGGCAGTCTGTGATGATGTGTTTGATTGTAAGTCGCGTGTTGCAATGTGTACAATGTTGTGGTTCTTCTTTCTTCAGTACGTGTTTGTGTGTAAGTGTGGAGTGTCCAATGCGTAATCGTGTAAGAAGAACTTGATGCCTTCGAAGCTCCAAGCTATATTTTTGTTAAGCCGATTAATATTTGTGTAGTAGCCCAAGATTTTGAAGCAGCAATGCGTAAATGATCTTGTCATCATCGTCTTTTTAGGTGCCTTCTCCATTACGAAGGTTGGCTATCATCATGGTCAGTCGTACCTTGTCCACTGCTGCTCTGAAAAGGTCATGCGACGAGCAGTCACACGCTTCTCTCAGGTTTCTTAACCAGGATATTCGTCTGCGCCCACCGAGCGTTTACCAACGAGTTTCCCTTGAATTTATAAGATGCCGAATCTCGTATTTAGGCTCCCTCATGATGTGTCCAAGGTATGTCAGTTTTCTTATCTTTATGCTCTGCAGGATTTCCAGCTCTTTCCCCATTCTTCTGAGGACCTCCATATTTGTGACCCTGTCCGTCCACGGCATTCTAAGTATTCTCCGGTAGGTCCATATTTCAAACGCTTGTAGTCGGGTCTCACATTCTTTGGTGATTGTCCACGCCTCCACCCCATACAAGAGGATGGGAAAGACGTAGCACTTCAAGAGGCGGGTCCTGGTTTCGAGGCTCAGGTCGCGGGCCGGTAGAAGAGGTCTCATTTTTAGGAATGCTGCCCTGGCTTTTTCAATTCTGATCTTTATTTCTGGCAGGTGGCTTGCACTGCAATTGACTCGGGTTTCCAGAGTTAAAGGCTTCCACTTGTTCGATTGTCATCATCAGCAACCGTGCATTCTTTCTAAATACGAATGTAAAATCGCCGTAAAAGTAAAGTGCATAGAAACGAAAACAGAAGATAAATAATTACTTTATTATAATGAGTGACCCTGGTTTATCTAAGGTTAACAAATAATATGCGGTCATTACGAAGGTGAAGTACGTTGCTACCAAATATAGGCAGACTGATTTCAATATCTACTTGTTAATTATTATTTTATTTTAACTATACTTTTCTATTCAATTACTAATGAGAAAACACGTATTTATTTTTCAATTACAATCTTGTTTACTGTAAAATGAAAAGTGTAGAAAAAGGTTTTCCTTCTCTCCTTTCCGCTCCTCCTAGTATATCTTGATCTTCTTCTTCGTCTTCTCTATTCCTCCATTTCCTCCGTTTAATTTAGTGCCTCACTCCAAACACCAGGTCGTTCAGAAACCAAATATCAGGATGTGAACTCACAGATTTTGAGGTGTAGACTTGAATAATTTTTGAAGTGACTACTTCTTCTTTTAGCGCGCCTGGGCTGTATGTTTTGCACGAGAAAAAACTTTGATTTGCCGTCACGTCACTCTTGGCTATCAATAATTACCACTAATTTGTTTACAAAAATATTTTTTATTAAATTTGTTAACTTAAATGATTAAATAGTCATTTCTGTCGGTCAGTCTCGCGACTGCTGATTTTTTCGCGTATGCCTTTATAATTTTGGATTATATTGTTTTTTTCTTTTCCGTATAGAGCCAATTTTGGACCACGTGCTGTGACTTTAGACGTTTCTGGAAGCTCTTTTTGCAATCCACATTCTCAGCATTCGTTCACTGTAGGCTTTTCTCCTTTCTTCTGTCCACCCGGTGTTCTGTTTTTGCTCTTCATGGAAGCCCTTAATTAATTCTCTGAATCTGGTTCGATTCATTAAGTGTTCTCAGTTTATACCGGTTTTCTTAATAATTCTTCAATAATCTTTCTGATGCCCTGTTATGGGCATAACAGGCAGGTGGAGTGTTAAATTATTTGCACTCGATCTGCTAGCTCCAGGGCTACAAAAAATTGTTCTGTTTCTTATCACTTGATCAGCCAATTATGTGACTGAACTATGTAAGAACAGAAGAGGTAGAGGTGTAAACGACACTAGTCACAGTTATCTACTCTGGGATTAATGGATTTCATTATACAGCCAGACCCTGTAGTGAATGAAGTGAAGGTGTCACTTGCAGGGCGCAAAGTAAATGCTTTTCAGAGGGCCTGGCATGCTGATAAGCATAGGCTACTTTTTTATAGGGTACTCAATGAGGAAGGCAAAGGTAAACCAGCCTTTCGGCTGTTGACCTAAACAACAACATCCTTTCTGACTTCTTTAAACCATTTAGGCAATACCTTAGATTTATTGTTCAGTGTCTTCAAATTTTTTTGTAAACCGGTTGTCATTCTATACTGGTGTTCATAAAATTTTAGTTTTCTTTTTCTAATCGTTGAGTTTCCTTTAATTTTGGATAAATGTTATTAATTTATTTGTTCTATTATCACTTCTAATTTTGTAACAATTTAAAAAAAAATGTCACTACCTGCGAATTTCTAATCCTAAGGAAAAAGTGGATACTCTAAATTTGAAGTAAAGCCAAGAGAAAATCATTAAAATTGTTTTAACTATTCAGGAGTGATACCGAAAAGATAATGATTTTTGTATATTTAAATAAATATAGGTGACATCTATTTATAGATTTTATTTGGAAGGATATCCGAATGTATTAAAAAATAAAGAAAGAAAAAGTTAACATAAAATTTTCACGAATCATTAAGAATGATCTTCCATGTAAAAATAACATAACATTAAATTACATTTTTGTCGACGATTTTTTTTAGAAAATAACAACTCGTAAAAATAAAATACTGTAGTGTTAAAACACTATAATTCAAAACTTTAAATAATTACATAACTAATTTCAAATAATAATTTTAACTAGTTTATGAAAAATTAAATAGTTATTTATTTGGAAGGGTCATTTAATTTATTGGCGCAGATGTTATTATTTAAATCGTACTGGAGATGGTCCAGAACTTTGAGGCACGTATCAGTTGTGTATTCATTCACCTTTCTAAACTGAAGTAAAGTGAATTTTACTTACTTTGTATCAAAATTTATTTAAAGAAATCTTAGATACACAATAAATAGAAGTTTTAATATTTTGTTATAAGTATTTTTGATAAAGTTTTACAAGGTGATGGGTGCTTCAATCGTACTCTATGGAAGTGAGTCGTGGATTAGTACCAGACCAAAGGAGAGTAGAGTACAGGTGGCAGAGATGCGATTCCTGCAAAGAACAAAGGGGTTGCAGTCGTAGGGACGAACTAAGAAACGAGGACATAGGAAGGGAACTGGATGTTTACAACCTGAATGGGAAGATTGCAGAATATCGAAATTGATGGAAGGAGCACGTAGAAAAAATTCCTGAGGATCCTCTAAGTGGTGAATGAAGTGAAGGTGTCATTTACAGAGTGGAAAATATGTGCTTTTCAGAGGGCCCGGCATGCTGATAAGCGTACTTTTCCACTCGGTGAGGAAGGCAATAGTAAACCACCTCACTCCTCGTTTTACTTAGTAAAACCTTTACAGGTTTAAACCAGCCTTTCGGCTGATGACCTAAAGAACAACAATATTGGTTACCTACTAGAGGCCTCCAATTTTGGATTAATAACGGCATAGTAAGGGTTTTGCTGTTCTACCGTGATCTCCCCCATCGACCTGCCATTCCAATCCCCCAATTTAAGTATTCCCTTGGTGTGGATGCGATTGGCTATGGGGGGAGATGGGAGGCCAACCAAAAAATAAAAATAAATAAACAATAAATAAATATTATTATTACAATATAATTTATGAATGCGAAGCGAGCGGGTTATTTACTAGTAACTAGATTTTGTTCATTTTATTTTTATTGTATTATTTATTAGTGTTTAATATTATATAATTTATATTTTATATTATTTTTTAATACCATAATATTAATAATTAAGCCACAATATTTTGGCGTGACTTTACTTAAAGACAACATTAAAAAATATGAAATATTTATATTTTAGTACTCCAATACTAATATTTCACAGTTTATCTGTTTTATTCGTTCTTAACAGCAAACTACAACTGAAGTTGTACATATACATACGATCTATTACAGTACAACAATCCTGTAATATGTAATAAACATTAAGTATCACAGTGTTCAACAAGGATGTATACTCGGTGACCAGAAAGTTTTCAGTACTAAATTTTAATATGACCCACCGGGTTGGTTTAGAGGTAAAGTCGTCGCCAAAATCAGCTGTTTAACAACTGATTTTCGGAGACGAAGGTTCCTGGTTCAATTCCTAGTAAAGGTTACTTACTTTTATACGGATTTGAATACTAGACAGTGGTTACCGGTGTACTTTGATGGTTGGGGTTCAATTAACCATACTCTCTCAGGAGTGGTCGACCTGGGTCTGTACAAGACTACACTTCATTTACACGCCATACACATCATCCTCATCTCATTGGGTCATGGGGTTGCTTATTGTTCTGAATTGAACAGATTGCAACGTACACATATTAGGAATTAAAAAAATAATAATAATAATAATAATATACGAGGTGTGGCTATTAAATAACGAGACTGACGTTAAATGTTGTGAAGTTGAAGCTAAACAAAAATACCTTTGTATGTCTCTTAACAAAAGCCGTAAGCGAGCAGATAACTACTATGGTGTTTCTCTGTCCACAATTCGAAACATAAAGAAGGAATTTAAAGACAGTGAAGAAGATAATTCTTCATCAACAGTTTTTTTGACACCTGGTAAAAAAAGAAAACGGTTAGATCAATAAGAAAGTGATGCCGACATTGTTGTTGTTTAGTTCATCAGCCAAAAGGCTGGTTTGAACCTGTAGAGGTTTTACTAAGTAAATCTAGGAGTGAGGTAGTTTACTATTGCCTTGATTCCTTGTGTTATGAAATTTTTTCCAGTGAAGTATGTTGTTGTTTAGGTCAACAGCCGAAAGGCTGGTTTGAACCTCTAGAGATTTTACTAAGTAAAAACGAGGAGTAAAGTGGTTTACTATGCCTTCCTCACTGAGTTGAAAGAATATGCTTATCAGCATGCCAGGCCCTCCGAAAAGCACTCACTTTCCACCCTGCAAATGACACCTTCACTTCATTCACCACAGGGTCTGGCTGCATAGTAAAATTCATTACTCTCAGAGGAGATAACTCTGACTAGTGTCTTTTACACCTCTACCTCTTCTGTTCTTAAATAGTTCAGTCATATAAGTGGCTGACTACGTGATAAGAAACAGAACTATTTTTTTTAGCCCTGGACCAAACAGATAGAGTGCAATTAAAATAACACTCCACTTGCCCGTTTTGGGCATCAGTGAAGTATGTGAGATAAAAAATGAAGATAATTGAAGTAATGGACTTGTTATATTTCAGACACCTTACGCGCGACGAGAAGTAAAAATTACTACAGTTAATTGTACAAGGAAAAATATCAGAAGAGAAGAGGGTAGGAAGACGAGGATAATCTTGATTAATAATCAGGTGTGAAACACTCAAACGACTTTCTATTGCCAATGAAAATAATGAACCACACATAATAAAAAAAATCTCTAATAATATAACCAAACATTATTAAAGAACGTAATAAAGGCCGCTTCCGTGACGTAGTGCTACTAAGCGGAGGCCTCAGGTTCGATTCCCGGTTAGGGCCTGGAAATTATTACGTCCCAAAATCCATCATTACAGTTTCTTAAACCACCGTGCTCGCTTAATGATCAAGCTGTCGATGCGACTTTAAATAAACAAAAAACTAACCTCGAAAACATAACCTAATTTTAATCATAGTTGAATGATCTGCCCATAACAGACAGGTGGAGTGTCAAATTATTTACACTCAATCTGTTCGTTGCAGGGCTAAAATAAATAGTTCTGTTTCTTATCACTTGGTCAGCCAATTTAATGACTGAATCGTTTAAGAACACAAGAGATAGAGGTGTAAAAGACACTAGTCTGAGTTATCTCCTCTGAAAGTAATGAATTTCATTATAGAGCCAGACCCTGTGGTAAATGAAGTGAAGGTGTCATTTGCAGAGTGGAAAATATGCGTTTTTTAGAGGGCCCGGCATACTGATAAGCGTACTTTTACACTCAGTGAGGAAGGCATAGGTAAACCACTTCACTCCTCGTTTTACTCAGTAAAACCTCTACAGGTTCAAACCAGCCTTTCGGCTGATGACCTAAACAACATTCTACAGACTAATCAAATTGAGGCCTCATGAAACTAGTAGAGGTGTTAAAGCCCGTAGAGAAGTTGAGTGGATTAAACACCGTAGAGGTGGCTGCTAAATAAATGTTAATTTCCTTAATTATACTTTGATAATCTAAAAACTATTTATTTTAATTCGTGGTGGGGAAATTAATCCGCCCAACTATGGTTTCCCATGTTCAAGGGTAGATCAATTCAGTGCTTCTTTGTCCGTTATACTACTGCAACTACTGTACTACGGTAATCTATTAGTGTGTTAGTAATTACAAATACATGCATACTACTTAAATACTAATTAAACTACTAAGACATTTTTATTAAAAAAATAATATGCTGTCATATAATTACATGTAAAAATGTAAAACAAAACAAACAATATAACATGCAAGACAAAAGAATTTATTTAAGAATAGAAAACTAAAATTAAATTGGCAATAATGTTGAATATTATATTTTTCTTATGTCACAATGTTCTTATTTTCTAATTTTGAAGCAGATACTTAGGTACATCAGGTTAACACATCTATAATAGAAAAACATGCCCAAAACGGGCAGGTGGAGTATTATTTTAATTGCACTCTATCTGTTTGGTCCAGGGCTAAAAAAAATAGTTCTGTTTCTTATCACATAGTCAGCCACTTATATGACTGAACTATTTAAGAACAGAAGAGGTAGAGGTGTAAAAGACACTAGTCAGAGTTATCTCCTCTGAGAGTAATGAATTTCACTATGCAGCCAGACCCTGTGGTGAATGAAGTGAAGGTGTCATTTGCAGGGTGGAAAGTGAGTGCTTTTTGGAGGGCCTGGCATGCTGATAAGCATACTCTTTTAACTCTGTGAGGAAGGCATGGTAAACCACCTCACTCCTCGTTTTACTTAGTAAAACCTCTAGAGGTTCAAACCAGCCTTTCGGCTGTTGACCTAAACAACAATAGAAAAACATAGTAAAAAATTGCCTATGCGCATGCGCCAACTGGAAGACTGGAAAAGAGTTCCCCTTCGAACTTCCTCTTTGTAAAACAGGGAGCAGTGTCTGCGATGATTCACAGCAGGACAGGTATTAGGAGAATAATATCGGTGCACAGTAGTGGGAGAGAAAACGAGTACAATCATGTCTTCAAGTTTGTTTTTTAAATTGTAAAATAATAGAAGAAATATTTAAGAAATTTAGTCGAATAAAAAGTTTTTACCCACCCAGTGCAGGGAGTACAATACAAATAAATAAAAGGCGATGTTGAAATTGGCGTATTTCCAAGTTGTTAAAAGCAGCAACTTCGCTCAAGAAAAGAAAGAACTGACTTGAATTAAAAAGAAAAGAAACCGTGTATTTTAAGTATTTCTTTTATGTAATACAAGTTGTAATAAATTGATTTTCTATCTCGATATAGTAATTTTTCCTTTTAAATCTTTGCGTAATAAAAAATATGGTTCAATGATCATAAATCTTAATCATAAATTTTATAATAAGATAAAATTTTAATGTTCTGTATTAACTGAAAATTATTTTAGTTGTTGTTGTTTAGGTCATCAGCCAAAAGGGTGGTTTGAACCTGTAGAGGTTTTACTAAGTAAAACGAGGAGTGAGGTGGTTTATCATTGCCTTCCTCACTGAGTGGAAAAGTACGCTTATCAGCATGCTGGGCCCTCTGAAAAGCGCATATTTTCCACTCTGCAAATGACACCTTCACTTCATTCACCACGGGGTCTGACTGTATAATAAAATTCATTACTTTCAGAGGAGATAACTCTGATTAGTGTCTTTTACAACTCTACCTCTTCTGTTCTTAAATGATTCAGTCATTTAATTGGCTGACCATGTGATAAGAAACAGAACTATTTATTTTAGCCCTGCAACGAACAGATTGAGTGTAAATAATTTGACACTCTACCTGTCTGTTATGGGCAGAATTTTAGTTGTAGCTGGATTTAATTTTTACTTCAGAGTATATCTTAGATGCTCCTTTATTTAATCGGGAACGGAGAAAAAGATAATTTTTTAGTAGATTTCCCGTATAAAATCAGCTATTGTTGTCTCTGCCATGCAACGCCGTAGTCCGTACGACCCCGGCGTCCGTATGCGCCCTTGGCGAGTTTGACAAATCTACGCCCTCCAATACCGAGAAGTCTGGGAGGTATGGAATACCACTAAGGGAGCGAAGGGGGTCCAGGGAGTGCTCCCCGGAAATTTTTAAAAATTAATGTAAAATTAAGGAAGGGTAGGGTTAGGAAGAATTAAGGTTTGTCGCTTTAAGTCTGGTGCTAGCTCGACTACAGTACAGTATTCAGACGAACTAAAGTCCCCTAGCTGTGGGAGTGAGAGAATGCATAACGCTCTCACTCGCACAAGCCATACGCGCCATTCCAATAACATTGTATAATTTTACTCATTGTTGTGAGCAAGCGTTTATGCATGCAGTAAACTAACAAGCAAGATAACGACTGTGGTATGTTTTCAGGTTTGGATTATAACGGTAAAGACCTTAGGGCGCATGCGTAGTTATGTCACATATCTCCCTCTATGGGCTATGGCTATTGAACATTAATTCATCTGCTATCTGTACATTGCAGTTACAAGCTACATTTTTAAGTACAGGGTCCGGCAGATTAATCTGATGATTTTGTATTTATCGGTATGTTGGCAACACTGTGAATAGGAAGTTGGTACAGTTGTTACGGGGTAGCGCTAATACTACCATTTTAGCTGCCATCATGAGTTGGTCGTGTGAGCACCGTGCTTTTGTGATTGAAGCGTATTTCAAAAACAATGTTTCTGTTATTGCTACGCAGCGTTTATTTCGTAGACATTTTAATCTAAACCGAAACGCGTCTGTTCCAAGTAGGAATACGATATTGCTGTGGGTGAAAAACTTTCGTTTAACATCGTCTGCTTTGAAACTGAAACCAACAGGACGAAAGCGTTGTGTGAGAACTCCTGAAAATATTGAGGCTGTAAGGTTATCTGTGTCGCAGTCTCCACGGCGTTCCGTAGTGAAGCAGGCTGCCGCACTAAGAAAATCTGACCGAAATGTAAGAAGAATCCTTTATGATGACCTTCAGTTCCATTCGTACAAGATGATGTTTGTGCAACAACTTACTGAATATGACTACGCGTCTCGCAAAACAGCATGTGAGCTAATTCTCGAAAATTTGTTAGGTTGAATGAGTGCGTGAGGAACAATGGGAAACATTTGGACATAATTTTCACATGAAATATTCAAGCGAATTATCAAAATGCTGTAAGTAAAATTGTATAATTTGAATTTTCATTTGACCCATTAAACTTTGTTGTACTATGAATCGTCCTTTTTTTATTGACCCTCCAAAATCGTCAGATTATTCTGCCGGACCCTGTACATAGCTATTTTTTTGTTATAGACAATCGGGAAACAACTTATAGATTAGCCTACAGATAGATCACTTGCAGTAATTTTTAATAACCTGAAAGATTTTTCCATTAACGTGGAATTTTTATTGCTTGATAAATGGAACTAGTCTAAAAAAGGGAAATTTTTATGGTTAATTTTGCGCCTTCTTTGTACCTACGCCCTTGGTGAGGGCACATCTCGCCACCGCCTAGCTACGGCCCTGCTACCACGACAAGATTTTCCCAAAATTCCTTAAAATCCATCGGTCTTACATCAAAGATGCTAAAAACGAGTTCCGGTAAAATTCGTACATATTTTTCTGTATACGCTTTACCATCAGTAGGTAACTTACATAGGATGTCAAACAAACTTAAGTATTTTAGTACTTCAGTTTTTCTTAGGAAACTGAAATTCTCAAGGTGCTTGTGACTTTATTACTTGCTTTTTGCAAAGATCCCGCAGATTTCTTTACTTCCCACATCCTACAGCCGTAAACGTTGGATTGAGAAGACAAAAGACGATTGTCTTTTGTCTTCTCAAGACTTCTTTTGTCTTCTCCATCCAACGTTTCCCCAGATTTCTCACTACCATCTTGTTCAGGTGCTTCCGAATGTTGGCGACCATCATAGAAATTTTTACTCCGAAACAGCTCTTCTGAGCTTTTTCCAAACTAGTTCTCAGATTTCGGGTAGCCTACCCTTTTTCTGCCAAATCTTAATTATCTACATATTTTTCCCTGCAGAATTGCTTGCAGTAATGAATATCTATCAATATTATAGATTCTTGAATTCTCTGTATCCATGTTTTCAGAGGGTTACTAATAAATATTGTGACAATATCTAAAGGAAATGTGGGTTCGAGAATTTTCGAGGAAAACCGAGAGATTAAAAATGTTAACATGCATAATAAGAATAATAAATAAGGTTTTCTGAGAAATAGTTAGAAATATTATGTGTTAATACATACGGTCTTTTATAGTAAAGGTAGCTATTGTTGTACAGGTATTGTGAAAGAGTCGAGTCCGGGGATGTACCTATTTAGATAATTGGCCTTTTTGTATCATTTTCTATTCAATCCTAATTTGTTTTACAGTTGTTAAGATTAATCCAGAAGCCGTCAGAAGGATTTTGTATTTTATAAGTAATAAGTTATTAATTATTAAGTTATTTGCTCATAACTAGCAGGTGGAGGGTTAAATTAATTGCACTCGATCTGTTTGTTCCAGGGCTACGAAAAATAGTTCTGTTTCTTATTACATAGTCAGCCAATTATATAACTGAACTATTTAAGAACAGAAGATGTAGAGGTGTAAAAGACACTAGTCAGAGTTATCTCCTCTGAAAGTAATGAATTTCACTATACAGCCAGCCCCTATGGTGAATGAAGTGACGGTGACATTTGCAGAGTGAAGAGTGGGTGCTTTTTGAATAGCCTGGCATGCTGATAAGCATACTCTTTTACCTCAGTAAAGAAGGCAATGGTAAACCACTTCACTCCTCGTTTTTACTTAGTAAAACCTCCAGAGGTTCAAACCAGCCTTTCGGCTGTTGACCTAAACAATATTAAGTTATATCGAAAATCCCTGCCTTTTCTCGAACTCTTCATCAGCCCACATATATAAGCGCCGGTATGTTTACGATCAATTTTTAGGTTATGTTTTGTCTGTGATTGAGTGAGTGAGCTCCATATTGCATACCAGTACGTTAGAAAAGGTCAACGTTACTGCGAATAACTGTCTGTTGTTTAACTTTTATTTATTCTGTACAGTTTTTTGTAAGTAGTAATTAGTTATTGTGTTTAAGTTATAGTGTTTAAGTGTTTAAACATAGTGTTTAATTATAGTGTTTAAGTTATTTTTTTTATTAGTTGATAATAATTAGTTTGTTATTTATTAAGTAATTTAATTGCAATATGCTTGTAGATTGTAGTCACTTATTTAATTGTAATTCTTAGTTGCAATAAATACTTGTAATTTTAAACTTTAGTGTGTAATTTATTTATTTTACCCATATCCCGAAACGGACCTTAGAGATAAGTGTCACAATATGATAACTGTGACTAATAAATACGCCTATAATTTCGTGTACAGTAATCTATACATTAATAGCGAGCACGTTATTTTTCAACACGATTTTAACCACCTAAATCTTCACCGATATTCCCCAAAGTGGGCTCAAATGACTGATACATATAAAAAATACGCTGTTTTGTCTGAGTAGATTTTCAGGAAACTAACCAAAACCATATATTTTGATTTATGACCGTAAAATAGGAGGTCTGAAATAAATATAATAATACGTGAAGTTAATAAGAACGAGAATACGGTAAGCGATGCGCGTCTGTGTACCCAATACAGTACTTCCCTACGCATATATCTCTCTCATTCTCTATCTATCCCTCCCACATATCGCACTATTTCAGGTAGTAGGGGGATAAGTTCAACGAACTATATATCAACGCATATCAACGCATTGGCAGTGACACATCACTTTAGACTGTCCATCGTGGTTGTTTTGGTTTTATTTTTAACAGTTCCTTTCAGGGCTATTATAATTTTTCAGATCATTTGATAGCCTAAAAATTCAAATAATGCAACGCAACAATAAAACTAAAAATGTTGTTTACAGAGAAGTTATATAAAAACAAATTTACACTTGTGTGCGGGTTTTCCCGCACGTGTTCACCTAGTGTTTGTTAAAAATCGCCGTCTTTTAGATACAAATGGTTGAAACGTTAATACTTGGGTATTTCCATTCAGAACTAGGAAACAAATTTTCCGAATTTTAGCTCTCTAAGTACCCTAATCGGGACATTAGAAAATTAACGATAAGTGACTGAGTCACTCAGTGAGGGCGTTCACATTAATAATAAAGAAAATTCCCACTTTTTGAAACCTCTAACAAACTGATAATACATGTCTAAACAAATCAATCAATTGATAATATAAGAAAAGAAATTTAACAAAAATTTTATTTCAGTTAAAATGTAAACAGATTAATTTCAGTCGTTTGAAAATAAAACGATAAAAAACCATTTTAGATAAAACAAATTACTAAATAATAAAAATATATACATAAGACACGAACAAATGTACAATAAATTTTAAAGAAAGTCACAATTTACTGAGTTGAATTTTAAATCACTTGTTGATTTATGCAGTAAATACAGTAATTACATAACTGAGAAGTTTTGAAATAAATAAAAAATTTAGTATACTTTTTAAAGGAAATATTAAAAAACAATAACGATGAGTTAAAAGTGTAATTGGAGAGGTGGAGGGGGTAGAACAACGCAAGTGAAGTACTTCAAAATAAAAGCAATAAAACGAGAAATTCCATCTAGTTAAAAGTTAAAAAACTTTAAATTTAAGCTCGTGATAATGCAATAACAAAAACATTGTAAATTAAAGTAAGTTCTTTTAAATTTTTACTTAATTTCTTTTTAATTGAGTGTTGAAGCTTACTTTAGTCTTCGCTCGTGCGTAAGTAATGATATTGTTGTTTAGATGATAAACCGAAAGGCTGGTTTGAACCTCTAGAGGTTGTTTTGCTAAGTAAAACAACGAGTGAAGTGGTTTACAATTGCCTTCCTCACTGAATGGTTAAGTATCCTTATCAGCATGCCCAGCCCACTGAAGAGTATCAACTTTACATCCTGAAAATGATACCTTCACTTCATTCACCACAGGGTCTGGGTGTATAATGAAATTCATTACTCTCAGAGGAGATAACTCTGACTAGTGTCTTTTACGCCTTTACCTCTTCTGAACGAAAGTGCTGAGTAGCAGCGAGAATGGTTTAGAAGAGATGGGAAATTTAAAAGTAAGCAACGAAAACATACAGGAAGTTGGAGAATTCTGCTATCTAGGTAGTAAAATAACAAAAGAAGGTAGAAGCACAAGTAATATCAAAAAAAGGATTGCTCAAGCTAGAAAAGCCTTTGAAATGAAAACCAACTTACTAACTACAAACATTGACTTACAGATTACGAAAAATTTCTTAAAACACTATATTTGAAGTGTAGCATTATACGGGAGTGAAACGTGGTTGATAGGGGCTGCAGAACGGAAGAAGATAGAAGCTTTTAAGATGTGGTGTTATAGGAAACTGTTAAAGATTAGGTGGGTGGACAAAATAAGTAATTTAGAGGTTCTTAGGCGAGTGAATGAAAAAAATAAGTATATAGAAGCATCTTACCAGAAGAAGAGATAGGCTAGTGGGGCATATCTAAGACATCCAGGTATTGGTCTATCAATAATTGAGGGAGTAAATTTTAGTGGGAGGCAAAGGTTAGAATATATAAAAGCAAATTACAAAAGATGTAGGGTGTTACAGGTATGTAGATATGAAACGACTTACGCAAGATAAAACAGCTTGGAGAACTGTAACAAACCAGTCAAGAGGCTGATGACAAAAACACTCTTCTGTTCTTAAATGTTTCAGTCATATAATTAGGTGACCATGTGTTAAAAACTCAAGTTTTTTTTGTAGCCCTGGAACTAACAAATCGAGTCCAAAAAAATGTACCACTCCACTTGCCTGTTATAGGCAAAGGAATGACATTTATGTATGTGTGTGTATGCGTGGAATAGTGATTTATAGATGTAAAATACCAAATCTGACCGGGAATCGAACCCGGAGCCCTGGCATAGAAGTCAGTTGCGCTGACCCCAATATATGGACCAGCAATTATTCATGAACGTTACTAAGTCGTTCATTACAGGAAGATGGTTTGGTTAATTCATTGCACATGGCCTGTAAACTTGTATTTCCGGTAAAAACTTGATTTCGGAAAATCTACATGACCAGTAACTACTTTTCTTCTTATATATTCATATAGGACAAGACAAGAGTAAAAAAAAATCTGGTGTGAAACACTCACACAACTTTCTCTTGCCAATGCAAAAAATTAACAATATAACCTAACATTAGTAATAAAACATTAGAAACAAACAAAAAACTAACCTCAAAAAACATTAGTGAAATACGCAAAATTAAAATCGACCTCAGTTTGGCTTAAAAATACGGAAAATCACTCTTTCTCTCTAAACTAGGCTCTGTAGAGAAAAATGCTTAAAATAAAAGTTGTAGATCTTTTAATTTTCTATAAATTTAATTATATACACTTTTGTCGTAAAATGCATACCAAGGCCGAAATGTTAAAAAAATCGATTTTTCTCACGTTTTCGTGAGAAAAAAACAGAAAATCGCAAATTACCGCTAAACTAAGCGTTATAAAAAAAATTGTTTGAAATAAAAGTTGTAGAATTTTTAATTCTCTACAACTTTTATTATATATAGTTTTGCGCTAAAATGCATATTAAAGCTGTAATCTTAAAAAAACAACGTTTTTACGTGAAAACAGCCTCACCCAGAATTTCAGCAAACATGACGCCTACCCTATCTTGTAGAGAATAAAAAAATTGAGTAAACCAGGCGATTTTAAAAAAAATCGTAGGACCAGTTTTTGAGAAAATCGCAAAAAAGTGAAAAATTACACGAATAAACTACCACTTCCGGTTGACCGATTTTGATGAAAATGTTCGTGTCGAGTCCGGTAGTGGTACTTAACTTAAGTTTCAAGTTTCAAGTTCGTACGATGTTCCGTTCTTGAGATATTTTGCACACACACACACACACGCACACACACACACACACGAACACACGCACGCACACACACACAAACACAGACCAATCGCTAAAAACATGTTTTTTTGGGTTCAGGGGGTCTGAAAACGTGTAGATTCGGTGAAAACTCGATTTCTTAAAATCGACATGAAAACAATACTTTCCTTCCTATATATTCATATAGGCAAGAGAAAGTAAAAAACCGATTGGATGGTATGAAAATTGGACAGAATATAATATAATAAAATACAAAACAATTCATAAAAAACAAAGCATTAAAAATAGATCTATCAATTGAAATAAATATGAATAATATTAATAACATTATGCGTGTCATTTTTGACGACATATTGCGTGACGCAAAATAGTTATGACACGACAATTTTATTTCCGGTTAGAATGGTTACGGTTATGAAAGTTAAAAAGAGATAAAAAAAATAAAAAAGATAAAGAAAGGAAAAGAAAAAATAATAAATGATAAAAATTAATCATTTTGTAAAAGAAAGAAGTTTTTATATGGATAAAAAAACATGTTGAAAAATAACATAAAACAATTTAATAATATACTTAGTACAATCGAACAAAGTTAAATGTACATTATTGGATGATATAATTTGCATGCAATAAAAGAAATCTGGTAGTAAACACTCACACAACTTTCTCTTGCCAATGCAATCAATGATAATTATAATCTAACATTAGTAATAAAACATTAGAAATAAACAAACAAAAAAACTAACCTCAATAAACATAACCTTATTTTAATGATGAGTGAAAGACGCAAAATGAAAATCAACCTCAGTTTGGCTTAAAAATACGGAAAATCACTCTTTCACGCTAAACTAGGCGCAGTAGAAAAAAATGCTCTAATTTAATTTCCTATAAAATTCTTTTAATTTCCTATAAAATTGATTATATACATATTATACAGGGTGATTCATGAAGTTCTCCCCCCACTTCTACAGCACATTGTACTAGTAAAAATAATGAAAAAATGTTATATAAACATAGGTCCGAAAACGCTTCGTTAGCGAGTTACAGCTAGCGAAAGTTTCGCCTGGATTTCAGTTCACCAGGTGAAATGAGGTCTTCCTGGAATTGTGGTAAGGTAGATTAAGGGGCGAATTCAATCATTTCTTATGGTTTTTGATCTGATAAATTGAATAAAACAGGTCCCAGAACTGTAAGTTAAATAGTTTTTGAGAAAACCAGTGTCAAATGCAAAAAATGGAGTGAAAATCACATTTTTTCATCTTTGGGCAAGAATAACTTTGTTATTTCACCAAGAAACAGTTAAAAATTTTCAATAAAAAATGTAGAAAATTTTATTCTGAACAAACCGGTGTAAATAAAGTACACAGAAAGCGAATAGTTTTTGAGAAAACCAGTGTCAAATGCAAAAAAATGGAGTGAAAAAAACACATTTTTTCATTTTAGTTTTTCCGGTTAATTTTACTTTGTACTCTTATGAATAAAAACTCATTTAATCAAACATCTATTCGCTTTCTGTGTACTTAATTTACACCGGTTTGTTCAGAATAAAATTTTCTACATGTTTTATTGAAAAATTTTAACTGTTTCTTGGTGAAATAACACAGTTATCCTTGCCCAAAGATGAAAAAATAAGTTTTTCACTCCATTTTTTGCATTTGACACTGGTTTTCTTAAAAACTATTTAACTTACAGATCTGGGACCTGTTTTATTCAATTTATCAGATCAAAAACCATAAGAAATGATTGAATTTGCCCCTTAATCTACCTTACCACAATTCCAGGAAGACCTCATTTCACCTGGTGAACTGAAATCCAGGCGAAACTTTCGCTAGCTGTAACTCGCTAACGAAGCGTTTTCGGACCTATGTTTATATAACATTTTTTCATTATTTTTACTAGTACAATGTGCTGTAGAAGTGGGGGGAGAACTTCATGAAACACCCTGTATAAATTGATATACGAGTATATTGGTTATATTATATTAATCTTTTAATTTCCTATACAATTTATTACAGCTTAAATGTACACTTTTGTCGTAAAATGCATAATAAGCCTGAAATCTTTTAAAAAAATTGATTTTTTTACACGTTTTCGTGAGAAAAAAACAGGAAATTGCTATTTACCGCTAAACTAAGCGTTATACAAAAAAATGTTTGAAATAAAAGTTGCAGGATTTTAAATTCTCTACAACTTTTATTATATACATTTTTGCGGTAAAATGCATACTAAAGCCGCAATCTTATAAAAACAATTTTTTTACGTGAAAACAGCCTCACGAAGAATTTAAGCAAACATGCTGTCTACCCTAACTTGTAGAGCACAAAAAATTGAGTTAACCAGGCGATTTTAAAAAAAGATCGTAGGACCAGTTTTTAAGAAAATTGCAAAAAAGTGAAAAATTAAACGAATAAACTACTACTTCCGATTGACCGATTTTGATGAAAATGTTCGTATCGGGTCCGGTAGTTTTATGTAACTTAAGTTTCAAGTTTCAAGTTCGTACGATGTTCCGTCCTTGAGATATTCTGTTCACACACACAAACACACAGAGCCTAATCGCTAAAAACATGTTTTTTTGGGTTCAGGGGTCTGAAAACGTGTAGATCTGGTAAAAACTCGATTTCGAAAAATCGACATGAAAACAATACTTTCCTTCCTATATATTCATATAGACAAGAGAAAGTAAAAATAATAAATGATAAAAATTAGTCATTTTGTAAAAGAAAGAAGTTTTTACGAAGTATTATGGATTTATTGAAAAAAAACATGAAAAAATTTAATAATATACTTAGTACAATCGAACGAAGTTAAATGTACATTATTTGATGATATAATTTGCATGCAATAAAAAATATACTAAGGTTTATATAAACTAAGTACGCAACTTTTTACAACAAAGCTTTTACTGCATTAATTATGTTAAACATACATTATCAGTAACGAAGATTTATTGTTGTGAATATTAGTTAATAGAAACTGCCCTGACTTTTATAAAAAAGTTAAATTACTATTACCAACGTTATAAAACCAAATAATTTAAGTTGTTTAAAAAAACAGATTTTAAGGTACGGTTGTGTTAAGACCTTTAAATCAAGTCTTACATTTTACAGCGTTAACAATATGAGGTTAGGTAAATATTTAATAACTCTGTGTTTACTTTTATATAGTGAATAAAAAGTTTGAAAGGAACTTTACAAGAGTTAGGATACCATAAAAAGTTACAAGTATCATAATACCTGGACTACTAACTTAAACAGCTCTTTATTCTTGTTGTTGTTGTTTAGGTCATCAGCCAAAAGTCGGTTTACAATTGCCTTCCTTACTGAGTGGAAAAGTATGCTTATCAGCATGCAGGGCCCTCTGAAAAGCACATATTTTCCACTCAACAAATGACACATTTACTTCATTCACCACAGGGTCTGGCTGTATAATGATATTCATTACTTTCAGAGAAGATAACTAATTAAAGTAATGATAATGTTCTGGTCCGAAGATGTAATGATAGGTGGGACAAATCGATCAGGGATAAAACTTTTTATTGTTAAAAAAATGGAAACATTAGAAAAAAAATTTATTTTACACTCAATTTGTTCGTTGCAGGGCTAAAATAAGTAGTTCTTTTTCTTATCATATGTGTTGTTTAGGTCATCAGCCAAAAGGTTGGTTTGAACCTGTAGAGGTTTTACTAAGTAACACGAGAAGTGAGGTGGTTAACCTTTGCCTTCCTCACTGAGTGGAAAAGTATGCTTATCAGCATGCCGGGCCCTCTGAAAAGCACATATTTTCCACTCTGCAAATGACACACTTACTTCATTCACCACAGGGTCTGGCTGTATAATGAAATTCATTGTACTTTCAGACAAGATAACTCTGATTAGTGTCTTTTACACCTCTACCTCTTCTGTTTTTAAATGATTCAGTCATTTAATTGGCTAACCATGTGATAAGAAACAGAACTATTCATTTTAGCCCTGCAACTAACAGATTGAGTGTAAATAATTTGAAACTCGTTATGGGTCATGGTTACCTGTCCGTTATCAAATGGTCAGACAATTAAATGACTGAATCATTTAAGAACAGAAGAGGTAGAGGTATAAAAGACACTAATCAGAGTTATCTCGTCTGAAAGGAATGAATTTCATTATACAGCCAGACCCTGGGGTGAATGAAGTAAAGGTGTCATTTGCAGAGTGGAAAATATGTGCTTTTCAGAGGACCCGGCATGCTGATAAGCATACTTTTCCACTCAGTGAAGAGGGCAATGGTAAACCACCTCACTCCTTGTTTTACTTAGTAAAGCTTCAAGAGGTTCAAACGCGCCTTTCAGCTGATGACTTAAACAACAACACATAAAGGCATTAACGTTTCTGGGGGAAGTCAATGGCTAAAAGAAGAGTAACATAAATACGTAATTAACTGTAAAAATATCACTTTTATAACGTAAAGAGTCGGGCCGAGTGCTCTTCCTTGTGGGACACCTATTGTAATAAATACATAACAACTTTTGTAATGAGTGCTTCAATTTATTAATCTTAAGAACATAAAAAATTAATGTTTAATAGTCAACAAATAAGGTTATTTGGTGAAAATAAATCCAAAGAAAATTAAAAAAAAACTCTAATTATTCATAGAAATCTCCAGAACTTATTCTGTACTCATTCTACATTTTGTAGATCCTAAAATTCTACTAAAAAATAATAATTTTTAATTGTAATACATCACGAAATGGAAATGTATTCATGGCGTTTTTGTAATACAATTACCTTTATCATTAGACTGTAATCACGATTTAACCATAAAAATAAATTTAAATCTTGCCTAAATTGAAATTAGGCGTAAATATTTAAGTAACCTTCAAAATAAAAATAATTACAATATTACCTACATACGTTCTATTATGTTATAAATTTATTAAATGTAATTTTGTTTTTTATAAATGGAACACCGAATCAAAATAATTTATTTGAAGCTTTCCTTTCTATCAGTAGTGTATAATTTTATATTTTTTGACCGACACACATTTTGTATTCACAGTCAAACAGTAAATATGTTCTGCTACTCAATTGCCCTAGAAAAAGGTTTATATGAAGTAGTTTATTAATTAAACTTTTATAACATTATGTATGATCAGCGATTGTATTCTCTAGACCAACCCAACTGACCAACCAGAGCACCTCCCCCTCCACCAGAAGAGCGGAGAGTCCGGGGATCCTCCCCCGGGAAAATATTTAAAAAATTCACATCTTAAAACACGTTTTTGCTCATTTCTAAGCCTATGTCACCGCCACCCCTTCTAATTAATCATTTACTGTGTTGCCGGCCTCCAATACTTCTTCCGGCCTTTGTCGCCGCGGTAGGCCCTTTGACGGCATAGCGACAAACCTTTCGGCTCCCCACCGACAGAGGCCTTTGTCATCAAGGCCGAGCCAATACCCGCCATCTACCACAGCGCTCTCGGCAACTATAAAGAGCGCTGCACTGAGCCGAGAGATTCAATTCCGATCAAGACACCGAGGGATTCACTTGCACCAGACAGCATCGACAAGACGTCCACCACGGCACACGGCTGCCGGACTCCAGCGAGGACTAATCGACGACCCCGCAAGGGAGAAGATGATGTTTCCGCTCGCCGACCCGTCACCGTAAGCCGTCGACCGGACCGTAATCGCCCGCTGACGCGAGCGATGTCAACAGCGGTCCCTCGACCGACTCTTACGTCCACCGGACCCGACGAAGCAGCCATCGACGCCAAACTGCGAGGGAAGAAGATGGCATCTCCGCTGGACGACGACACGCCGTGTCGCCCAGCTCCTCGACCGCTACGACGACTACGACCGACGCCTCTCCAAGACGACCACCGCTTAAACAGCCCTTTTCAGGGCCACCAAACTAATAAGGTTTGCCACTTAATGTCGCCATCCGGTGACACCTAAAATTTTCAAATTTCATACTGTTACAACAGAAAGAAAAGTTACAATTTTAGATATTTAAGAAATTCAACAATGGGGAATAGATTACTATTGCCAATTTGAAATTTAAAAGAATATGGAGAGACACTGTGATCCTACCCCCCCCCCCCAAAATCCGCCACTGCAACCAACTAGATGGGACAAAACTTGACAATACTGTAATTCGGAGAAATACCCCAAAGTTTTGCCCCTAACGGGCAGATGCAGTATTAAATAAATTGTCCTCGATCTGTTGTTTCTATGGCTACAAAAAATAGTTCTGTTTCTTATCACATGGTCAGCCAATTATTTGACAGAACTATTTAAGAACAGAAAAAGACACTAGTCAGAGTTATCGCCTCTGATAGCAATGAATTTCACTATACAGTTAGACCCTGTGGTGAACGAAGTGAAGGTGTCATTTCCAGGGTGGAAAGTGGGTGCTTTTCGGAGGGCCTAACATGCTGATAAACATACTTTTCCACTCAGTGAGGAAGGCAACAATAAACCACCTCACTTCTCGTTTTTACTTAGTAAAACCTCTAGAGGTTCAAACCAGCCTTTCGGCTGTTGACCTAAACAACAACACCCCTCAAAGTTGTACTCCGTAAGTTTATAATTATAACAATAATATATTTTAATAAGTAAATTAATTTTAAAAGATATCAACCGAACGTGGTATTTTACAGAAGAAAAAATCCAAAAACTTTCCTTCTCTTGGCATAAATCATCTAGCGTGTTCCTATTTCCTTGTGCATTTACTTGTAAATTATTAGTAGTATTATTATCTTTACCACTGAAAACCACGATGTTGATACATGTTTAAATAAAAACTTGAATTCCTGTTCTGTTTAGGTAAAATTACGAAACTGGAGATTGAAATCAAATGATTATAATATCGTTTTAACAAAAAGTTTAACTCGGTAAAAACAAAAATAAAATGGAGTAGAAAGGTTGACAAGGACAAGTATTTGATGTACTGGGACTTCAGATGGAACTAAATGAAGCCTATTTGAAACTAGAAAACAATAAAACAAAGAACTAAAGAGAGTCAGTCACATTGATGGCAAAGAAGAAAAAAAATAAAAAGCTTTTAAATCAATCCTGATCTTTATCAGACTTGACTAAGGTATTTTAAAAAGTGTGAATATTTCATTTTGATCGTAGAATTTCTTTTATATTAGTATTTTATTTTTTTTATTTTTATAAAAGAGCTAACAGAAAAAAATGTTAAAATTCCAGTAGCAAAAATTTTAATAAGTAAAAAGTATATATGTTGTTTATTAGAACAGTTGGAACAAAAAAAAATTTATTGTTTTTTAAAACTTTTATATATTTAAAAAAATAAAAAGTTTACATTAAAAAAATAATAATAAAAAAAAGTCTAAAATGTATTAGTGTACCTATTTATTATACAAGTAATTGATACCAAGTATAAAAGAGAAAAACAATTATATTAAAACGACAATACATTAATTTAAAAGGTTTATAGCCGCTCGTGTTTTTTTATGATAATGTTTTAATGTTCTAAAAGATACCATATTAATTTATCTTATAAAACATGAATTTCAAGGTTATACAAACTCATCTGTACAAATAATAAAATAGTGATTTTGCTGTAAAATTTTTCAATGTACCATAAATTTTGTTTTACTCATTATCAACCAAGTATTTTACGTTTTATTGTTGTTTAGGTTCAGCCGAACAGCTGGTTTGAAAATCTAGTGACTTTACTAAGCATAACGAGGAGTGAGGTAGTTAACCATTGTCTTCCTCACCAAGAACAAAATTATACTTAACACAATTCCAGCCCCTCTGAAAAGCATCTACTTTCCACCCTGAAAATGACACCTTTACCTCATTCACCACAAAGTCTGGCTATATAATGAAACTCATTACTCTCAGAGAAGGTAGCAGTGACTATTACCGTTTTTACACCTCTAAAACAGAACTATTTTTTTTTTTTAGCTCTGGAACAAACAGATCGAGTGTAAATAATTTAACACTCCACCACCCTGTTAAAGGCAAGTTCTATAATTAACACGATAAATTAATGTGTGTTTTAATTTTACGTACTTTAAGTCACAGTTATCTCCTCTGAGAGTAATGAATTTCATTATAAAGCCAAAATTGTGATTAATGAAGTGGACGTGTTATTTGCTGGGTGGAAAGTAGATGCTTTTCAGAGGGCCTGGGATGCTGATAAGCATACTTTTCCAATCAGTGAGGAAATCAATAGTAAACCACCTCACTCTTCGTTTTACTTAGTAAAGCCTCTAGAGGTTCAAACCAACTTTCGGCAGGTGATTTAAACAATAACACAATATCAGAAAAACATTTTATTTAATTTGAACGTACTATCAATAACTTATCATCAGAAAGATAACAGAATAGACTTGTCAGAAAAAGTAAAAGAAAACGAAACAGTGAATCAAAAAGTAACAATAATAAAATATAATGTTAACAATAAGGAAAAAGGGTCCCATAACAGGCAAGTGGAGTGTTAAATAATTTGCACTCTGTCTGCTAGTTCCAAAACTATAAAAAATAGTTCGGTTTCTTATTACATGGTCAGGCAGTTGTATGAGTGAAGCATTTAAGAACAGAAGAGGTAGAGGTTTAAAGAAACTAGTCACAGTTATCTCCTTTGAAATTAATGAATTTCATTATACAGCCAGACCCTGTGGTGAATAAAGTGAAGGTGTCATTTACAGAGTGGAAAATATGTGCTTTTCAGAGGGCCTGGCATGTTGATAAGGATAATTTTCCACTTAGTGAGGAAAGCAATGGTAAACCACCTCAATCCTTTTAGTAAAGCCTCTACAGGTTCAAACCAGCCTTTTGGCTGATATTTTAAACAATATTCGCAAAACATTCTATTTAATTTTAACGCAGTATCGATAGCTTATCATTATAAAGATAAAAGATGAAACTTGTCAGAAAAAGTAAAAGAAAACGAAACAGTGAATCAAAGAGCAACAATAATATTATGTTAATGATAGGGAGAAAGGGTTCCATAAAAGGCAGGTGGAGTGTTAAATTGTTTGCACTCGATCTGCTGGTTTCAGAGCCTAACAAATAGTTCTGTTTCTTATCACATGGACATCTAGTTATATGAGTGAAGCATTTATGAACAGAAGAAGTAGAGGTGTAAAAGACACTAGTCAGAGTTATCTCCTCTGAGAGAAATGACTTTCAATATACAGCCAGACCCTGTGGAGACTGAAGTGAAGATGTTATTTGCAAGTTGGAAAATAGATGCTTTTCAGAGGGCCGGGCATGCTGATAAGGATAATTTTCCACTTAGTGAGGAAAGCAATGGTAAACCACCTCAATCCTTTTAGTAAAGCCTCTACAGGTTCAAACCAGCCTTTTGGCTGATATTTTAAACAATATTCCCAAAACATTCTATTTAATTTCAACGCAGTATCGATAGCTTATCATTATAAAGATAACAGAAAAAACTTGTCAGAAAAAGTCAAAGAAAACGAAACAGTGAATCAAAGAGCAACAATAATATTATGTTAACGATAACGAGAAAGGGTCCCATAACAGGTAGGTGGAGTGTTTTTGCACTCGATCTGCTAGTTCCTGGACAAAAAAAATATTTTGGTTTCTTATTACATGGTCAGGCAGTTATATGACTTAAGCATTTATGAACTAAAGAAGTAGAGATGTAAAAAAAACACTAGTCACAATTATCTCCTTTGAGATTAATGAATTTCATTATACAGCCAGACCCTGTGGTGAATGAAGTGAAGATGTCATTTGCAATTTGGAAAATAGATGCTTTTCAGAGGGCCGGGCATGCTGATAAGAATACTTTTCCACTTAGTGAGGAAGGCAATTGTAAACCACCTACTCCTCGTTTTACTTACCAAAGTTTCTACAGGTTCAAACCAGCTAACTGGCTCATGATTTAAACAACATTCGCAAAACATTCTATTTAATTTTAACGCAGTATCGATAGCTTATCATTATAAAGAAAACGGAAGAAACTTGTCAGAAAAAGTAAAAGAAAACGAAACAGTGAATCAAAGAGCAACAATAATATTATGTTAACGATAGGGAGAAAGGGTTCCATAACAGGTAGGTGGAGTGTTTTTGCACTCGATCTGCTAGTTCCTGGACAACAAAAAATATTTCGGTTTCTTATTACATGGTCAGGCAGTTATATGACTTAAGCATTTATGAACTAAAGAAGTAGAGATGTAAAAAAAACACTAGTCACAATTATCTCCTTTGAGATTAATGAATTTCATTATACAGCCAGACCCTGTGGTGAATGAAGTGAAGATGTCATTTGCAATTTGGAAAATAGATGCTTTTCAGAGGGCCGGGCATGCTGATAAGAATACTTTTCCACTTAGTGAGGAAGGCAATTGTAAACCACCTACTCCTCGTTTTACTTACCAAAGTTTCTACAGGTTCAAACCAGCTAACTGGCTCATGATTTAAACAACATTCGAAAAACATTCTATTTAATTTTAACGCAGTATCGATAGCTTATCATTATAAAGAAAACGGAAGAAACTTGTCAGAAAAAGTAAAAGAAAACGAAACAGTGAATCAAAGAGCAACAATAATATTATGTTAACGATAGGGAGAAAGGGTTCCATAACAGGTAGGTGGAGTGTTTTTGCACTCGATCTGCTAGTTCCTGGACAACAAAAAATATTTCGGTTTCTTATAACATGGTCAGGCAGTTATATGACTTAAGCATTTATGAACTAAAGAAGTAGAGATGTAAAAAAAAACACTAGTCACAATTATCTCCTTTGAGATTAATGAATTTCATTATACAGCCAGACCCTGTATTGAATGAAGTGAAGATGTCATTTGCAATTTGGAAAATAGATGCTTTTCAGAGGGCCGGGCATGCTGATAAGAATACTTTTCCACTCAGTGAGAAAAGCATGGTAAACCACCTCATTCCTCATTTTACTTAGTAAAGCCACTACAGGTTCAAACCAGCCTTTTGGCTGATGATTTAAACAACATTCGCAAAACATTCTATTTAATTTTAACTCAGTATCGATAGCTTATTATTATAAAGATAACAGAAAAAACTTGTCAGAAAAAGTAAAAGAAAACGAAACAGTGAATCAAAGAGCAACAATAATATTATGTTAACGATAGGGAGAAAGGGTTCCATAACAGGCAGGCGGAGTGTTAAATTGTTTGCACTCGATCTGCTGGTTTCAGAGCCTAACAAATAGTTCTGTTTCTTATCACATGGACATCTAGTTATATGAGTGAAGCATTTATGAACAGAAGAAGTAGAGGTGTAAAAGACACTAGTCAGAGTTATCTCCTCTGAGAGAAATGACTTTCAATATACAGCCAGACCCTGTGGAGACTGAAGTGAAGATGTTATTTGCAAGTTGGAAAATAGATGCTTTTCAGAGGGCCGGGCATGCTGATAAGGATAATTTTCCACTTAGTGAGGAAAGCAATGGTAAACCACCTCAATCCTTTTAGTAAAGCCTCTACAGGTTCAAACCAGCCTTTTGGCTGATATTTTAAACAATATTCCCAAAACATTCTATTTAATTTTAACGCAGTATCGATAGCTTATCATTATAAAGATAAAAGATGAAACTTGTCAGAAAAAGTAAAAGAAAACGAAACAGTGAATCAAAGAGCAACAATAATATTATGTTAACGATAAGGAGAAAGGAGAAGGACAACAGAGTTGAAGATAGGTTCTCCTATGACAAACAAAAAGACAGATAGACAGATATTGTATACACTGTTGAATCCAGGAAGTGGCATATCGTGTTAGTTAACGACACTGTTATCAGCCTATTCTAAATGGGCTTTTAGTTTCTACTGTTAGCTATGAAGTTACATTGTACAACTACAGCATGCCCCAAAAATCAACATAATTGTATACAAGAAAGTAAATTAAATTTGTATTTCTTTTATTACTTTCTCTTGCCTATATGAATATATAGGAAGGAAAGTATTGTTTTCATGTCGATTTTTTGAAATCGAGTTTTCACCGGATCTATACGTTTTCAGACCACCTAACCCCAAAAAACATGTTTTTAGCGATTGGTCTGTGTGTGTATGAACAGAATATCTCAAGAACGGAACATTTTACGAACTTGAAACTTGACACTTAAGTTACATACCACTACCGGACCCGACACGAACATTTTCATCAAAATCGGTCAACCGGAAGTAGTAGTTTATTCGTATAATTTTTCACTTTTTTGCGATTTTCTCAAAAACTGGTCCTACGATTTTTTTTTAAATCGCCTGGTTTACTCATTTGTTTATGCTCTACAACATAGGGTAGGCGCCATGTTTGCTGAAATTCTCGGTGAGGCTGTTTTCACGTAAAGAAATAGTTTTTTTAAGATTACGGCTTCATTATAAATTTTAGCGCAAAAACTTTTATAATCAAAGTTGTAGAGAATTTAAAAACCTATAACTATTATTTCAATCATTTTTTTGTATAACGCTTAGTTTAGCAGTAATTAGCGATTTTCTGTTTTTTTCTCACGAAAACGTGTGAAAAATCTAATTGTTTTAAGATTTCGGCCTTAGTATGCATTTTACGACAAAAGTGTATATAATTAATTTTATAGGAAATAAAAAGATCTACAACTTTTATTTGAAGCATTTTTCTCTCCAGAGCTTAGTTTATTGTGAAAGAGTGATTTTCCGTATTCTTAAGCCGAACGGAGTTCGATTTTTATTTTGCGTCTTTCAGTCATGATTAAAATAAGGTTATATTTTTAGAGGTTAGTTTTTTGTTTATTTCTAATGTTTTATTACTAATGTTAGGTTATATTGTTAATTATTTGCATTGGCAAGAGAAAGTTGTTTGAGTGTTTCACACCAGATTGTTTTACTTTCTCTTGACCTCCATGAATATATAGTAAAGGAAAGTATTGTTTTCATGTCGGTTTTTCACCGGATGTACACATTTTCAGGCCTCCTGAACCCAAATAACCAAGTTTTTAGCGATTGTCAGTATGTGTGTCTGTGTGTTAACAAAATATCTCAAGAGCGGTATATAGTACAATCTAAAACTTGAAACTTAAGTTAGATACCACTGCAAGACTCGACACTAATCTTTTCATCATAATCGGTCAACCGGATGTACGAATTTATTCATGCGATATTTTCCTTTTTTGCGATTTTCTCAAAAACGGCTCCTACGATTTCTTTTAAAACCGCCCCATTCACTACATTTTTTATACTCTAGAAAAAGGGTAGATGCCATGTCTGCTGAAATTCTTGGAGAGGCTGTTCTCTCATAGAAATTTTTTCTTTTTTAAGATTGCGGCTTTAATATGCATTTTAGCCCAAAAATGAATACAACTTAATAAGAGTTGTAGAGAATTTAAAATCCTACAACTTTTATTTCAAACATTATTTTGTACAACACTTAGTTTAGCGGTAATTAAAGTGATTTTCTGTTTTTTCACGAAAATGTGTAAAACGATTTTTTTTAAATTTTAGCCTTAGTATACATTTTACGCCAAAGTGTATAAACAAATTTATAGGAAATTAAAAGATCTATAACTTCTATTTAGAGAATTTTTTCTCCAGAGCCTAGTTTAGCGTGAAAGAGTAATTTTCCGTATTTTTAAGCCAAACTGAGGTCGATCTTCATTTTGCGTCTTTCACTCATGATTAAAATAAGGTTATGTTTTTGAAATTATTTTTTTGTTGTTTGTTTTTAATGTTTTATTACTAATGTTAGGTTATATTGGTCATTATTTGCATTGGTAAGAGAGAGTTGTGTGAGTGTTTCACCCGATTTTTTTTTTCATAACCAATGAAATTTTTGAATATTTTGGCCTTAGTATGAATTGAATGACAAATGTGTGTAATTAAACTTATAGGAAATTAAAAAATCTACAACTTTATTCTTTATTTCAAGAATTTTCTTCTACAGAGCCTAGTTTAGCGTCAATTAGTGACTTCCCGTTTTATTAAGCCAAACAGAGGTTGATTTTCATTTTGCATCATTCACTCATGATTAAAATTAGGCTACGTTTTACTTTTTTACATTGTTTACTCAATATTAAACATAGGTTATTTTATGTTTTATACTTTTTTACATCGGCACGAGAAAGTCGTGTGAATGTTTCACATTATATTTCGATCAGGTTGAACGTTTGTCAAATGTAACCTTTGAATTTGCCCATAACAGACAGGTGGAGTGTCAAATTATTTACACTCAATCTGTTAGTTGCAGGGCTAAAATAAATAGTTCTGTTTCTTATCACATGGTCAGCCAATTAAATGACTGAATCATTTAAGAACAGAAGAGGTAGAGGTGTAAAAGACACTAATCAGAGTTATCTCGTCTGAAATTAATGGATTTCATTATACAGCCAGACCCTGTGGTGAATGAAGTGAAAGTGTCATTTGCAGAGTGGAAAATATATGCTTTTCAGAGGGCCCGGATGCTGATAAGTGTACTTTTCCAATCAGTGAGGAAGGCAATGGTAAACCACCTCACTCCTCGATTTACTCAGTAAAACCTCTTCAGGTTCAAACCAACCTTTTGGCTGATGACCTAAACAACAACAAACCTCTGAATATTTAACACGATTTGTTGTGGAAAAAAATTTCACGTTTTATAAACTATGTTAAGTTGAAATCTATAACCAGTGAATCTAATTAAAAAAAGAACTAATAAGATATTTTGTGACATGGTGTATACAGTTTGGTTCAGATACTACAGGCTAAAATATTATAATATTATTATCAACATCTGAGAGAGGGTGTTTACACAGATGGTACTTGTTTTAGATAGCTGTCTTTATTATTTACTATAATCATGGTTATCTTTTATAGAAAACTTATCTATTCTATATTGATTTATTTACTTACAAACGTAAATAAATACTCTACATCCATCCTATTTTTTTTTTTTTTTTAAGCTGTTATGAAAACACTTGTCTTACAAAATATCATTGAATCTGTTACAATACTTGTATGGATATAAACTCTCATTTTTATATAAACTTAATACGCTGTCATTTATAAAATAAATATATTTCGAAAAATCTAGTGTGAAACACTGACACGTTTTTCTCTTGCCGATGTAGATAATCAACAATATAATATAATTTTAAAATCATGAGCGAATCATGAAAAATCGATTTTTACAAGTTTTCGTGAGAAAAAACAGAAAATCGCTAATTACCGCTAAACTAAGCGTTATACAAAAAAAAAATGTTTGAAATAAAAATTGTAGGATTTTAATAATAGGATTTTAATGTAGGATTTTTATAATTATCTACAATTTTTATCGTATAAATTTTTGCGCTAAAAGCATATTACAGCCGCAATCTTAAAAAAAAACAATTTTCTTATACGTGAAAACAGCCTCTCCAAGAATTTTAGCAGACATGACGCCTACCCTATCTGGTAAAGCATAAAAAATATAGTATCCACGTTGCTAGTTTGTGTACGTGACATTCTGTCGGACTGTCTACCTGAATTGACAGACTGCATTGTCAATTTTCAGGTAGACAGTCGGATTCAGGCAACATGGGTAGTAGCGCCCACACCCCCGCATTACCCAGTCTATTTTTCAAAATTTCAAAAATTCTACCACAACATTGGCCAATCAATATTTCGTGTTAACATATTTGTACTAAGTTTTTTACGCTGAATAAAACGATAGTTTGCCCGTGCCGAACGATTGAGCGGTTACCGAGATAGCAAGGATTCAGAACATTGTTAATAAATCAAAATTTAAATAACGTATGAATTTGAAATTTCGTACACGCTGTAAGAATATAATTTTCTATGTTGTGGTAAAATTTCAAACTTTTTAATCAAATAATTATCGAGTATTACACGCCTCTAAACGCATGAAATTTGTTTCGGTAGCAAAAAAACCGGGTCTTTTTGTCTTCCAACCTCGATATGGCAATTTTTAGACAACATTAAAAATGTAGGATAATTATAGGTCAACGCAGAATAAAATTAGCTAAATTTTTATGTAAAATATGTTGACATCCGACTCATAGTTTTGGAGATGCTTTGGGTTCAAACTCGGGTGTCTATGATAATGAAACCGATAGTAGTCAGGTTTATCTACTCTAAGAGTAATGAATTTCATTATACAGCCAGACTCTGTGGTGAATGAAGTGAGGGTGTCATTTCCAGGGTGGAAAGTAGATGTTTTTCAGAAGGCCGGGCGTGCTGATAAGCGTACTTTTCTGCTCAGTGAGGATGGCAATTGTAAACCACCGCACTCCTCGTTTTTCTTGGTAAAGCCTCTTGACGTTCGAACCAGCCTTAGGGCTGATGACCTAAACAACATTATGCTTTTACTAGTATAATCTTACTGTTAATAGTAAATACCCTCCGCTCGTTTCTCTACGCATTAGAAAATTCGAATATTATTTTGATATTTATTATTATTATTATTATTATTATTATTATGGCGAATTCTCCTTGGATAGAAGACGTTAAGCATTATGACTCAGTTTCGTCATTTGTTTTTCTTATTGGTCCAGTAGGCCTTCGTTGTTTCCGAGAAAGCTTTTTTGCGGTTTTCAGACCACTTTGGTCTAAACTGCTTCTCTCTTGAGGGCTCTGAAACTTTCCACTTGTCTACCTTGTGACGGAATAAGTTTTTATTAAAAATTTCAGATTGATGTATATTTGCGCTTTCTAGGTCCTTACGAATTTCGTCCAGCCAAGGTGTTGAAATTTTAAGTTTTGTTATATATTCAATTATTCTTTTTGTTAGCCTATCGTCCTGCAATCTGTTAAGATGTCCAAAGAACTTCAACCGCCTTTTACGCATGTCAATTTCAATGTTTGAATAGCTCTCTGTTGTTTTGTTGGATTGCAGCCTATACCCATCTTCTGTAAGTCGAGCCCCTAGAATTTTCCTAATAATTTTTCTTTCCTCCTTTTTGATTTCTTCGATTTCGTGTTTTCTGTTAAGTACTAGTGTTTCGCTTGCGTAGAGGACCATTGGTTTAATAACTGTGTTGTAGTGCCGAATTTTAGTTTGTCTTGACATGGATTTTTTGTTGTAGAGATTTTGAACTAATCCTAGAGCTTTTTTTCATTTTTTGGAGACGATTTTGTTGGGAAATTCTTTCAAGACCTGTTGGTTCAATGAATTCCCCCAAATATTTGAAGTATGGAACCTTGTTTATTCTACCATATTTTGTCCTCAAGCTTATGGTATCTATTTTTGAGGATATGAATTCCGTTTTCTCAAATGAGATTTGTAGCCCTACTTTTTCAGCACATTCCTTTAATATCTCAAGCTGCTTGATGGCGGTCTTCTCGTCATCCATTAAAATAGCTAGATCGTCAGCAAAGGCGAGGTATGGTATGGAAAGGTTGTTTCTGGGAAAACCAAGTTGTACTGGCTTCCACTGTCCACACATCTCTTCAGCTCTTTCTCCCATTCTTCCATGACTTTGTCCAGAACGACGTTGAACAGAAGCGGAGAGAGTCCATCACCCTGCCTTACACCTGTTCGAATTTCAAAGGGTTCTGAGATTTCTCCCATGAATTTTACTTTAGATTTTGTGTTAGTCAGCGTTTATTCAATGAGTCTTCGTGTTTTAGTATCAAGTCCCCTTTCCTCCAAAACGTCAAATAGGGAGGACCTATCCATTGAGTCGTACGCCTTTCTGAAATCCACAAATGTGCATATCAAAGGTTTTTGTCTGAGGGCTCGCATTTTGACTATAATTTTGAGGTTCATTATTTGTTCTGGGCATGACCTATTTGGTCTAAATCCCGCTTGATATTCAGCTAGTTTGGGTTCTAATTGTTGTTGTGCTCTGCTTAACAGTATAGATGACAGGACTTTGTAACAGACCGGTAAAAGAGAAATCCCTTGATATTTATTATTATTATTATTTTCAAACTTTTACAATGTTCAGTTTTTATTAATATGTTGTTGTGGTTTAGGTCACCAGCCGATAGGGTGGTTTGAACCTCTGGAAGCTTTATTAAGTAAAATGAGGAGTGAGGGGTGTTCCAGTGCCATCATCACTCAGTGTAAAAGTATGCTTATCAGCATGCCAGACCCTGTGAAAAGCGCCTGCTTTCCACCCTGCAAATGACACCTCCACTTCATTCACCACAGGGTCTGGTTGCATAATGAAATTCATTAGTCTCAGAGGAGATAACTCTGACTAGTTTCTTTTACACCTGTACCTCTTCTGTTTGTTATTAAATAATTAAGTCTTTTAATTTTCCGATGCCCAAAACGGGCAGGTGGAGTGTTATTTTAATTGCACTCTATCTGTTTGGTCCAGGGCTAAAAAAAATAGTTCTGTTTCTTATCACATAGTCAGCCACTTATATGACTCAACTATTTAAGAACAGAAGAGGTAGAGGTGTAAAAGACACTAGTCAGAGTTATCTCCTCTGAAATTAATGAATTTCACTATGCAGCCAGACCCTGTGGTGAATGAAGTGAAGGTGTCATTTGCAGGGTGGAAAGTGAGTGCTTTTCGGAGGGCTTGGCATGCTATTAAGCATACTCTTTCAACTCAGTGAGGAAGGCAATGGTAAACCACCTTACTCCTCGTTTTTACTTAGTAAAACCTCTAGAGGTTCAAACCAGCCTATCGGCTGTTGACCTAAACAACACAATTTTCCGAGTATGTGATAAGAAACAGAACTATTTTTTTGTAGCCCTGGAACTAGCAGATCGGGTGCAAATAATTTAACACTCCACCTTTCTGTTATTGGCATAGGTAAGAGGTAATTGTTAAATGGAAATTCATCTAGTTAGTTAAGTTAATTTAATTATTACGTTTTTGTAATTAATTTTATTTAAATAACTCGTTTGTAATTTGGTAGTAATGTACGTTTAATATTAATTGTGTTAACAAATAATTGTTATAAGTTTAAGAAAATCTTTTTATTATTAATTTTAATCAGATCCCGTACGAACCTAGGTTTAGGTGTTATAGTTTAATGTACGGATTTCAATGGAGGGATAAGGATTACCTGTGCACCGTTACCGACTCGACAATTTCGTTTTTATTGTAGGAAAATAACAGTTGACATATTATTAGTAGACCTCGGATCGATATGCACTTTTTTGATCCAAAATATGCACCAAAAAAGTTGAAATATGCAAAAATAACAAGCTATTTTTAATAATTTTGTTTAATTAATTTAACTTTGAAATACATTATATTTATAAAATGTTTTAAATAATGAATATGCTAATCTAATCATAATTTAACCACTTTAACCGTAATCATCACATTTTAAAAAATTGAAGTTTTAAATAAATAAATTATGTTAATTGCATAAAATAATCAAAGTTTTTTCCAAATTTTCCACTTTGTAGCTCCGTCTTTTGTCAGACAGGACGTTGTTCATTGCTGAAAAGGACCGTTTAACATCATGAAACAATTGGTAGGAATTTCAGAGCTGAAATTGCTAGGGGGTCACTCATTTCCATTTCATCCGCAAGCTCTCCCTTCAAAATTCTTGAATGCCCTTATTCTGCTCGGTGCCTTCACAAATTTTTTTGTTTTTTTTACAAGTTTTCTGGAAATTTGTGTAAAATATGCAAAAATACCACAAATATGCAAAAGGTCCGAAATATGCACAAATATTCAAAATAAAATTGGGGTGTTTTGGTCGCAAATCATTCAAAAACACTCAAAACCAATTATAAACTTATTTTAGAACTTAAAAAAAAGATAAGCAAAATATGCAAAATCCGAGCACTAATTATTAGATACGATCCCCTAACATTTCCATCTCCGCCTTCTTTTTATTGTCACGTTATTTTGATATCGAGTTAATATAAACGTATTAAATTCACGATAAATTATGTATAAATAATTTTTTATAGACCACTGACCTACAATAAAAAGAGAAATACATTAATAATTGGTACGTATTTTTATCAACAGTACTGTACATAGGTACCGGGTTGATTTATTACAGCTCATAAGTTTTCTTTTTATAAATTTATCTGCTTTATATTTCCCAGTAGAATTCTTCAGGTCACGCAAACACACGGTCCTTCTTGTTACTAGCATGAAGAAGTATAATAGAAAGAGATGGCGGTATTAGGTTTACAGTGAGAGAGATGTTCTGGTTGTCTTAGCATGACTTTCATGAGTCAATTTAAACGTTACGACTTAATGATTGTAAATAGAATTAAATCGTAAAGTTGGAAAAACGAATTGAATAAGGAAAACTAAAGAAAAATAGAATTGTTAAAAACTTATTCTATAATATTTTTAATATAGTTTTCTTTTTTCTTTTTTGGCAATAAAATCAACAGTATGATAAATCACACGAACTTATTTTCAAACAAAACTGAATTATTTTGTCCGTCTTCGTCGCCTTGTAATAGCGTGCAAGCTTACAACGCGGAGGTCCTGGGTTCGATTCCCGGCTAGAGTTTTGAAATTATGACAAGTAAAAATCCTACGATCCGGTTACAAAATTCGCCGTAGTGGTCAATAACCAACACACACCAACCGCTAAAAACATGTTTTTTTGGATTCAGGGGGTCTGAAAACGTGTAGATCCGGTGAAAACTCGATTTCGAAAAATCAACATTAAAATAATACTATCCTTCCTATATATTCATATAGGCAAGAGAAAGTAATAAGTTTTTCGGATCCGTTTCGGTTAAGATGGTTACGGTTAAGCTAGTTTCTGATAATCGGGGTTTTACTCTAAAACTAAATTTTACCTGGGTGAAGCTGGGACGCCTAACTAGTTAAAAATAATAAATAATACAATAGATGTTAAGTCAATATATAATAAAAAATCTGGTGTGAAACACTCACACAACTTTCTCTAGCCAATGCAAATAATTAACAATATAACTTAACACTACTAATAAAACATTAGAAATAAAAAAAAATAACTTCAAAAAACATAATCTTATTTTAATCATGAGTAAAAGACGTAAAGTAAAAATCAACATCAGTTTAGCTTAAAAATACGGAAAATCACTCTTTCACGCTAAACTAGGCTCTGTAGTGAAAAATGCTATAATGAAAGTTGTACATCTTTTAATTTTCTTATATATTTGATTATATACAATTTTGTCGTAAAATGCATAGGGCCGAAATCTTAAAAAAGTCGATTTTTCACGCGTTTTCGTGAGAAAAAAAAAGAAAATTGCTAATTACCGCTAAACTAAGCGTTATACAAAAAAATGTTTGAAATACAAGTTTAATCCTAGTTGTAGGATTTTAAAATTCTCTATATTTTTTATTATATAAATTTTTGCGCTAAAATGCATATTAAAGCCGTAAACTTAAAAAAAAACAATTTGTTTACGTGAAAACAGACTCACCAAGAATTTCAGCAAACATGGCGCCTACCCTATCTTGTAGAGCATAAAAAATTTAGTAAACCAGGCGATTTTAAAATAAAGTCGTAGGACCAGTTTTTGAGAAAATCGCAATAAAGTGAAAAATTACATGAATAAACTACTACTTTCGGTTGACCGATTTTCATGAAAATGTCGCGTCAGGTCCAGTAGTGGTATGTAACTTAAGTTTAAAATTTTAAGTTCGTCCGATGTTCCGTTCTTGAGATAATCTGTTCACACACACACACACACACACACACACACACACACACACACACACACACACACACACACACACACACACACACACACACACACGCACACCAACCGCTAAAAACATGGTTTTTTGGGTTCAGGGGGTCTGAAAACGTGTAGATCCGGTGAAAACTCGATTTCGAAAAATCGATATGAAAACAATACTATCCTTTCTATATATTCATATAGGCAAGAGAAAGTAATAAGTTTTTCGGTTAATATGGTTACGGTTAAGTTAGTTTCTGATAATCGGGGTTTTACTGTAAAACTAAAATTTATCTGGGTGAAGCTGGGACGCCCAACTAGTTAAAAATAATAAATAGTACAATAGTTGTTAAGTCAATATATATTATATAAAAACACACAATGAACTTGGTATTAGTTATTCAGTGCATTATTTCTTATCAACTAAGATTTGTTAACAACGGTGGAGGTCAACGTAATTATTATCTACCACACGAGTTATCTCCTCTTATACACTTGTATTCCATTAAAAGAAACTAAACAAAAGTTAAATTTTGTTTACTGTACTGATAAAAAATGAAATAAGAATTTAAAATACTTGTAATATATAATACATATATAGGCCTAAGTATATCATTAGATTTCACTAAAACAACTGCTTTAATACTTTTTCGAATTGATTGAAATACATAATTTATTATAAATTAAATATATTCAAATCCCTTTAAGCTGTTGGTTATGTATTTGTATGATAAAGAGATTTTTTAAATATAAATTTTTACTTTCTCTCTCTTGTCTATATGAATAGGCTACATGAATAGGAAGGAAAGTATTGTTTTCATGTCGATTTTTCGAAATCGAGTTTTCACCAAAATCTACACGTTTTTAGACACACTGAACCCATAAACATGTTTTTAGCGGTTGGTCTGTGTGTGTGTGTGCGCGCGTGCGCGTGAACAGAATATCTCAAGAACGGAATATCGCACGAACTTGAAACTTGAAACTTAAGTTACATACCACTGCCGGACCCGACAAAAACATTTTCATCAAAATCAGTCAACCGGAAGTAGTAGTTTATTCGTGTAATTTTTCACTTTTTACGATTTTCCCAAAAACTGGTCCTACGATTTTTTTTAAAAATCGCCTATATATAAAAAATATAGAGCTAAATTTTGAAGTAAAGTATGTTAAAAGGATCCCACACACCGGCGCGAAATATTCGCAGCAGTAGCGAAATATTCGTTGTTTACGCGACAGCTGTTGTTTAAAGTAATGGCGACTTACGAGCCAGCCCACACCAGAGCGGATTTCGCGCGAATGTGCAGCGTTTTATTCGCTGCGATTTTAGTGCGAAATATTCGCTGAAGCAGCGGAATACCGGTTATGTAAGCCACAGCTGTTACAACAACAATAAACAGCTGTTGTTAATTGTAATGGCGGCATACGAGCCAGCCACACCAGCGCGACCTGGAGGAAGATTTGCGCGAATTTGCCGCGTTTTTATTCGCTGTCATAGCGAATATTCAGTTTGCAGTCGACAGCGTTTTTTTCGCAACAACAGCGAATTCGCGAAGTACCAAATTGCCAGAGACTGAATTAGAAATATACAGGGGTAAAGGGGGAATGTCTATCTCATTCAGTTTGGAGAAAATGAGGTTTTCAAGTTCGAATCTTATTTACCTTTCACCACACCGCAGATATTGTAGATATTGTTACCGCTCAGAATTAGATATTTATTTTGTATAGGATTGAACGGTTCAGTAACAAAACTGACGAAGTTATTAACAGTATATTTAATAATTTATTTAATGTTTAACATTACATAATATTGATAGGTACAAAAACAAAGTAATACATTGAAAATCTGGTGTGAACACTCACATGACTTTCTCTTGCCAATATAAATAATGAAAATTATAACCTATGTCTAATCGTGATTAAACATTATAGAATGGAAAACAACCTAATTTTAATCACGAGCGAATGACGTAAAATTAAAAATACGAAAAATCAGTTAGGCCTATTACCTCTGAACTAGGCTCTGTACTAGAGAAAAATATTACAAATTAAAGTTGCAGGTTTTTAATTTCTTATAATTTTGATTATAAGTGACCTATAGGCCTACACTTGTCTCGTAAAATGCATACCAAGGACGCAATCTTTAAAAAATACATTTTTTACAGATATTCATGGAAAAACACATAAAATCACTAATTTGCCGCTAAAGTAAGCAATGTGCAAAACAAATGTTTGAAATAAAAGTTGTGGTGTTTTGAATGTCCTACAACTTTGATTATATACACTTTTCCTCTAAAATGCAAATAAAGCCGCAATTTTAGAAAAAACATTTTTTTCTATGAGAGCACAGCCTTCCCAAGAATTTCAGCAGACGCGGTACTTACCCTATCTTGTAGAGCATAAAAAATGTAGTAGGCCTAAGCCCTAAATGAGGCGAATTCAAAAAATAAATTTAGAAGCTGTTTTTGAGAAAATCGCGAAATAGTGAAAAATTTCACGAATAAACTACTACTTCCAATTGACTGATTTTGATGAAAATGTTCATGTCGGGTCCCGCAATCGTACCTAATTTCAGTTTTAAGTTCCGACTTTGTACGATACTTCGTTCTTGAGATATTTTTCACACACACACACAAACACACACACACACACACACACACGCGCGCGCGCGCGCGCAGACCATCACTAAAAACATGTTCTTTTTTGGATTCAGGGGAGCCTGAAAATGTGTACATCCGGTGAAAACTCGATTTCAAAAAATCTACATAAAATCAATACGTTCTTCCCGATATTTTCATACAGAGCAAGGGAAAGTAAAAAATTATTTACTTAAATAAAGTAAATTACTAAGAGTGTTCTATAGTCTAAAGTCTAATTTGTTGGTTTTTACTTTCCCTTCCCTATATGAATATTATAGGAAGGAAAGTAGGCCTATTGTTTTCATGTCGAGTTTTTACCGAATCTACACGTTTTCAGACCCCCTGAACCCAAAAAACATGTTTTTAGCAATTGGTTTGTTTGTGTGTGTGTGTGTGTTTGTGTGTGTGTGTGTGTGTGTGTGTGTGTGTGTGTGAACAGAATATCTAAAAAACGGAACATCGTACGAACTTGAAACTTAAGTTAGACACCACTACCGGACCGGACACGAACATTTTCATCAAAATCGGTCAACCGGAAGTAGTAGTTTATTCGTGTAACTTTTCACTTTTTTGCGATTTTCTCAAAAACGGCTCCTACGATTTTTTTTTAAAATAGCCTGGTTTACTAAATTGTTTATGCTCTACAAGATAGGGTAGGCGCCATGTTTGCTGAAATTTTTGGAAAGGCTCTTTTCTCTTAAAAAATTTTTTTTCAGGATTGCGGCTTTAATATGCATTTTAGCGCAAAAATGTATATCATAAAAGTTGTAGGCAATTAAAACATCTACAATTTTTTTTTCAAACATTTCTATGTAAAACGCTTAGTTTAAAAGTAATTAGTGATTTTCTATTCCATGAAAATGTGTAAAATAAATTGACTTTTTAAGATTTCAGCCTTAGTACGCATTTTATAACAAAAGTGTCTAATAAAAATTTATAGAAAATTAAAAGATCTACAACTTTTATTCAAAGGATTTTTCTCTACAGAGCCTAGTTTAGCGTGAAAGAGTGATTTTTCCGTATTTTTAAGCCAAACTGAGGTTGATTTTCATTTTGCGTCTTTCACTCATGATTAAAATTAAATTATGTTTATGGAGGTTAATTTTTGTTTATTTCTAATGTTTTATTACTAATGTTAGGTTATATTGGTTATTTTTTGCATTGGCGCGATAAAGTTCTGTAAGTGTTTCACACCAGATTTTTTGTGCTGTTTTGTTAATACCATACAATACTACTGCAATACATTTCATTGTGTATTTTAAATTTTCAACAACACAATGTACCTTGTAGAAAGGTTACACACTTTCCAAAATTGTATTACTTAATTAGATAAATTAAACTTTATTAGTAACCAGTTATTTTCTTCTTCTGCTACTAATGCACATAACACAAGTACCTCTTCTTTTTCAGACAACATATTGCAAAAAAACTATGAATTTTTTTTGTAGCCTTTATTTGTTATCGGGAACTTTATACATTATTAACAACTACCCAATTTGATCGCTGTATTTTTGAAGTGCATTAGGCATGAGTTTAAACAGGGATTCCTGTTTGTTCATGGATGGCTGTCAGCTGGTCACCATACAAAGTCGCTTGCCCAACCGGTGTTACGTAACAAATAATAGCGACACTCTACCAGCTGACTGACTGGGCTGGCCCGGAGGCCAAAAACTATGAATGTTGATAAATAAACAACCGCTATTGTTGCGATTTACGCGCCGGTCTGAGCAGTGACGCGAAAATTGCTACCGCAGCCAACGCGGAATTCTCGCTGCCGCTACAGCTGCGAATAATTCGCACCGGTGTGTGGGATCCTAAAATCCGACTCATAGTTTTGGAGCTGCAAGAGTTCAAACTCGGGTGTCAATGATTATGAAACCGATAGTAATGTCGTTTACACCTCTACCTCTTCTGTTCTGGAATAGTTCAGTCTTATAATTGGCTGACTATGTGATAAGAAACAGAACTATTTTTTGTAGCCCTGAAACAAGCAGACCGAGTGCAAATAGCTTAACACTCCACCTGCCTTTTATGGGCGTAGTAAGAATATAGTAAGAGCATAATACGTAATGTAAAAACATGTTGTTGTTTAGGTCATCAGCCGGAAGGCTGGTTTGAACCTGTAGAGGTTTTACTAAGTAAAACAAGGAGTGAGGTGGTTTACCATGCCTTCCTCACTGAGTGGAAAAGTACGCTTATCAGCATGCCGGGCCTTCTGAAAAGCACATATTTTTCACTCTGTAAACGACACCTTCACTTCATTCACCACAGGGTCTGGCTGTGTAGTGAAATTCATTACTTTCAGAGGAGATAACTCTGATTAGTGTCTTTTACACCTCTACCTCTTCTGTTCTTAAATGATTCAGTCATTTAATTGGCTGACCATGTGATAAGAAACAGAACTATTTATTTTAGCCCTGCAACGAACAGATTGAGTGTAAATAATTTGACACTCCACCTGTCTGTTATGGGCAGTGTAAAAACATAATAGTTTATAACTTTATGCTACATTATTACATAGCGTAATAAACAGAGTATAGCAGCTCCGTTATCTTATCAGTGTTTTAATAAAAAAAAAGATAAAAATAATTTACTATGAGTCTTTGTATGTCAAACAATGATCAATATTTAACAGTATTCCCGATCAAACTGCACCAACTCTTGTTTACCCTCATAATACTATCTTAATCTGTTATTTTCTTGTTTACAAAATACATTATTGTTTACCATTACTTATTGAACTTTTCTTTGTTTAAAATTGCATCGATTGATAGCGCTTATATGAAAATAAGTTAACGAAGTGTGTGTGAGTTACATCACATTTAGATTAAAATAGGAAATATCTACAAGTGTTTTTGAACTACGAATAAATTCCACAATGTTGAATTTACACAAAAAAATTAAAAATTGAAAATCCTACAACTTCAGTACACAATATTCTTTTCGTCTGATGTTTTTTTTTTAAATTCATTTACTTAACGTCGCATCAACTACAACGGTCATTAGCGACGACGTTGTGGTGTAACTTTTGTACGATGGAGGATGAAATGATTTTTGTAAATATTAATATAATAATTATAATAATTTAATAATATAATATATAATATAATAATAATATAATTTATAATATATATATATATATAATATAATTTGGAACGAGTGGTGGAAGACTTTAAGGACTAACCTACACACAGTACGGACTGACACTCGAGACTTACAACCAGAAATATTTAAAAACAGACTTGACCAAGTGACTCTTACACGACTACGAATTGGTCACACTAAACTGACACACAGTCACCTCATGACGAAACAAGACTCTGTTTACTGCAGACACTGCAACACGAAATTAACTGTCCAACATATTCTTGTGGAATGTCCTACCTTGAACACTATACGGAGACAATTTCACTTACCGGACAATTACAAAGACTGCGTTAATCACACACAGTACACAAAGACACTGGACTTTTTCAATTTTTAAATATTCAAAGACAATTTTAATGCAAATGAAAGTGCAATTCATACAAAATAATTTTTAATTTAAAAGTGTAAGATTCAATTGTAAAAGTGTAAATTGGTGTAAATTCAATTATTAATTAATGTAATTAATGTTTTTTATGTAATGGGGTCGCTAAAAACTTAGAATGTTGATTCAACCATAATAAACCAATTATAAAAAAAAAATATATAATTTAATAATTATTGTATGAAAATATGCCGTGCCCGAGTGGGATTCGAACCCAGGACCGCATGATGAGACGCGAGCACGTTACCAACTGCGCCAATGCGGATGTTTTGTTAAGCGGGAATTAATGATTTTCTAAAATAAACGCGTTTCAAAAATTATACTTAAAAAAATTCAATGTTTTTGGTTAAATTATGTATCAATTTTTCTTTTGATACTTGGTATAGCAAAAATTTGTCATTTTTTAATAAAATTCATATTAAAAGTACTGGAAAATGTTCATTAACTATGATAACAATTAAAATGCAATATGGAAAATTTATAAAACTGAATAAAAATTTAAATAAAATAAAAATAATTAATTTGAATAAAATTTCAGAAATTTATTATTATAATTTAAGCATTTATATTATATCTTCAGACATTTGCACAGTTTAGTTTATTTTAAAAACAATTTGGTTGAAAAGCACTAATGGTTTTTATTTTGTCAGACAAAGAGAAGAGAAGAAAACGAGAAAATTCCGTAGTACGATAAGGTTCAACTGAACAAAGATGGTGACATAGATTTAGTAATGATGAGAAAAGAAAGAAGATAAAGTGAGAGGGATATATAATTGAAAAGAGACGGTGAAAACAAGGTGGTTGACGGGAGTGTGCGTGAAAAAAAGAGGGAGGAATCTTAGGAGAAGAGACGGACAAAGAATAAATAAATTGGACGGCAAAGAGCATTAAGTTTTTCACAAATTCTCTAACAATACAACACTTTATGACCGATTTTATGAGCACTAATTTGCCAAAAACAGGCCGATGGAGTGTTAAATTATTTGCACTCGATCTGCTAGTATCAGGGCTAGTAAAAATAGTTCTGTTTCTTATCACAAGTTCAGTCAATTATATGACTGAAGAATTTAAAAACAGAAGAGGTAGAGATGTAAAATACACTAATCAGAGTTATCTCATCTGAGAGTAATGAATTTCATTATGCAGCCAGACTCTGTGGTGAATGAAGTGAAAGTGTCATTTGTAGGATGAAAAGAAGATGCTTTTCAGAGAGCTTGGCATGCTGATAGGCATACATTTCCATTCCGTAAAGAAGGCAATTGAATCAGTCATTTCAGAAAGCCCATAAGTCAAAAATAGAACAAGATAGGGTAGGCGCCATGTTTTCTGAAATTCTTGGTGAGACTATTTTCACGTAAAAAAATGGTTTTTTTTCAGATTACTGCTTTAATATGTATTTTAGCGCAAAAATTTATATACCTTAATAAAAGTTGTAGAGAATTTAAATCCTACAACTTTTATTTCAAACATTTTTCTGTAAAATGTTTAGCCTAGCGGTAATTAGCGATTTTCCGTATTTCTCTCTCACGAAAACGTATGAAAATTCGATTTTTTTAAGATTTCTGCCTAAGTATGCATTTTGCGACAAAAAAGTATCAAATATATAGGAAATTAAAAGATCTACAACTTTTATTATACATCTACAACTTTAATATGCATTTTAGCGCAAAAATTTATATACCTTAATAAAAGTTGTAGAGAATTTAAAATCCTACAACTTTTATTTCAAACATTTTTCTGTATAACGTTTATCCTAGCGGTAATTAGCGATTTTCTGTTTTTTCTCACAAAAACGTGTGAAAATTCGATTTTTTAAAGATTTCTGTTTAAGTACGCATTTTACGACAAAAGTGTATAAAATTTATAGGAAATTAAAAGATCTACAACTTTTATTTCAAACATTTTTCTCTACAGAGCCTAGTTAAGTGTGAAAGAGTGATTTTCCGTATTTTTAAGCCAAACTGAGGTCGATTTTAATTTTGCGTCTTTCACTAATGATTAAAATAAGGTTATGTTTTTTGAGGTTAGTTTTTTTGTTTATTTCTAATGTTTTATTACTAATATTAGGTTATATTAGTCATTCTGCCCATAACAGACAGGAGGAGTGTCAAATTATTTACACTCAATCTGTCCGTTGCAGGGCTAAAATAAATAGTTCCGTTTCTTATCACATGGTCGGCCAAGTGAATGACTGTATCATTTAAGAACAGAAGAGGTAGAGGTGTAAAAGACACTAATCAGAGTTATCTTCTCTGAAAGTAATGAATTTCATTATACAGCCAGACCCTGTGGTGAATGAAGTGAAGGTGTCATTTGCAGAGTGGAAAATATGTGCTTTTCAGAGGGCCTGGCATGCTGATAAGCGTGACTTTTCTACTCAGTGAGGAAGGCAATGGTAAACCACCTCACTCCTCGTTTTACTTAGTAAAACCTCTACAGGTTCAAACCAGCCTTTCGGCTGATGACCTAAACAACAACAACATATTGGTCATTGTTTGCATTAGCAAGAGAAAGTTATGTGAGTGTTTCACACCAGATATTTTTATAATTCTAAGACCAAGAAGCCCAAGTAATAGTTGGAAACTTTCTTTTGACATCCGATTAAAAAAAAGACTTAAATTTGTATTCATCACTGGAGACTTCCTGGTCACACATATATGCTCCTCGATTACGATTATTACTTATATACGATGATATCCAACACAGCTGGGATTTTTCTGTTTTATTCTTAGATAGTAGATAATATAAACTCGAATCTATATATACATAATTCGATGTGTGTGTGTGTGTGTGTTGCCCTCTATCTCCTAAATTACTGAACCAATTTTCATCCAGTTTTTGTATGATATAACTATGATGCTGGTGCAAATTTTAGGCTATTGAAACCCTTAAAAAGTTAGCCCTAAAGGGTAGAAAATAATGTTTATGTCCTACATTAGGCTTTTATGAGGTTAGATAATCTGCTGCTTTTAAACCAGCTGATGTGATTCAAATAAAGATTTGTCATGAATAAAGTCATATGATTTAGCAAATAGCGACGTGGTGCTAAGGATCAGCTGGTTTTCAAAATGTGGATAGCATAATTAACAAGAGAACATCTATAAACCCATAAAGTTCCAATAGGGTTCAACTGCAAAGCTTATTCCTTAAAAAAATCAACCTTTTTACCAGTGGTAAGTATACTTACCACAGACCTATAAAAGATTAAACAATTATTTTTGAAATATTGCAATTCCAAAACAACTACTGTGGATGTTCACCGTAAGCTAAGATAGCGTTGTTCTCTGGATAAGTGGTTACCATATCAAATTTGGAAGATGTGAAGTAAAAACGGAATCCGATAAAAAAATATGAAAAAATTTAGTAGTTATTTTAGACAATTAGTCTGGGAAATTCAGTGCATTCATGTGTGGATGAAGATTGTATTGTGTTCCCGCATGAACTAACATGGGTGTACAGAGAGCAGAGAAGCGAACGGATTGCCCTGGGCAAAAGGAGGATAAAGGGCAAACAGAAGCAAGTAATGCGAATAAAAGGGGGTGGATAGAATGGAGGGCGAGTTACGTTGGTAAAGCAGAGGGTTAGGGGTTTGGCCCTGGCGCCCGTGAACCCACATCCACATATCTATTTTGTAATTATAATATACAATATACACATAAAACCGCGTTGTTTGTTTACAATCCAATCAACGCTGATTATTATTAGAGAAATTTGTGTTCCTACAGTCAAAAATCTGGTGTGAAACATTCACAAGACTATCTCTTGCCAATGCAAACAATGAACAATATAACCAAACGTTAGAAATAAACAAAAAAACTAACTCAAATAAACCTAACCTTATTTTAATCATGAGTGAAAAACGCCAAAAGAAAATCAACCCTCAGTTTGGCTTAATATATGGAAAATCACTCTTTCACGCTAAACTAGGCTCTGTAGAGAAAAATGCTATAAATAAAAGTTGTAGATCTTTTAATTTCCTATAAATTTTATTATATACAATTTTGTCGTAAAATGGATTGTTTAAAACTGAAATTAAAAAAAAATCGATTTTTTTTACACGTTTTCGTGTGAAAAAAACAGAAAATCGCTAATTACCGCTAAATTAAGCGTTATACAAAAAAGTGTTTGAAATATAAAAGTTGTAGGATTTTAAATTCTCTACAACATTTATTATATAGTACAATTTTGTGTTTAAATGCATGTTAAAGTCGCAATCTTAAAAAAAATATATTTTTACGAAAAATAAATAGCCTGTCCAAGAATTTCAGTAGACATGACGCCTAAAAAAGCAGAAATGACGTAGAAATGACGCCTCTTATAAGGCAATAAAAAATGTAGTAAACGTGGCGAATTTTAAAAAAATCGTAGGACCCTTTTTTGAGAAAATCGCAAAAAAGTTGAAAATAACACGAATAAAATTGAATAGAGATTGACCAATTTTGACGAAAATGTTCGTGTCGTGTCCTCTAGTCAAGTACCTAACTTAAGTTTCAAGTTTCAAGTTCGTACGAAGTTCCGATATTCTGTTCACAAACACACAGACCAAATCGCTAAAAACATGTTTATTTTGGGTTCAGGGGGTCTGAGAACGAGTAGATACGGTGAAAAACTCAATTTTGAAAAATCGACATGAAAAAGATACTTTCCTTCCTCTGTATTCATACAGTCAAAAGAAAGTGAAAATGTTAATAGCATAATTCCAAGAAGGGTGTAATTTTATTGTAATTTAAGTTTTGATTGAAAAAATTCCCATAACAGGCAGGTAAGAGTGTTAAAATTTTTTGCACTCGAATTGCTAGTTTCAGGGCTACAAAAAATAGTTCTGTTGCTTATTACATGGTCAACCTATATAGGACTGAAATATTTTAAACTAGTCAGCATTATCTCCTCCGAGAGTAAAGAATTTCATTATACAGCCACTATTTGGTGAATGAAGTGAAGGTGTCATTTGCAGGGTGGAAAATAGATGTATTTCAGAGGGTATGCTGATAAGTAGGCCTATACTTTACCACTCAATGAGGAAGGTAATGGTAAACCACCTCACTCCTCGTTTAACTTAGTAAAACAACTAGAGATTCAAACAACCTTTCTGGTGATGACCTAAACAAAAATTGAAAAGAAAAACAACAAAATCAAACGGACATGAATGTATTGAGTCAATCCGTTAACTTAGTTGATTCTGTATATGGAAAGATTAGATTACAATAAAAATAACGACCGCATTATTTGGATTCAATTTACAATAACTGTTATGAAATTGTATCCGCTGGAATGTAATTGTGGTTTATCATCCCATGTTTATTGCTTTCTCTCGCCTATGAATATATAGGAAGGAAAGTATTGTTTCTCTTCGATTTTTCAAAATCGAGTTTTCACCGGATCTATACGTTTTCAGACCCCCTGAATCCAAAAAAACATGTTTTTAGCGATTTGTGTGTGTGTGTGTGTGTGTGTGTGTGTGTATAAAAAAATATCTCAAGAACGGAACATCGTACGAACTTGAAACTTAAGTTACATACCACTACCGGACCCGACACGAACATTTTCATCAAAATCGGTCAACCGGAAGTAGTAGTTTATTCGTATAATTTTTCACTTTTTTGCAATTTTCTCAAAAACTGGTGTTACGATTTTTTTAAAAATCGCCTGGTTTACTAAATTTTTTATGCTCTACAAGATAGGGTAGGCGCTATCTTGGCTGAAATTCTTGGTAAGGTGTTTTCACGTAAAAACTTTGTTTTTTTTAAGATTACGGCTTTAATATGCATTTCAGCGCAAAAATGTATATAATATAAGTTGTAGAGAACTTAAAATTCTACAACTTTTATTTCAAACATTTTTTTGTATAACGCTTAGTTTAGCGGTAATTAGAAATTTTCTGTTTTTTCTCACGAAAACGTGTGAAAAATCGATTTTTTTAAGATTTCGGCCTTAAATGCATTTTACGACAAAAGTGTACATAGTTAATTTTATAGGAAATACAAAGATCTACAACTTTTATTAGAGCATTTTTCGTTACAGAGCCTAGTTTAGCGTGAAAGTGTGATTTTCGTTTTTTTTTAAGCCAAACCGAGTTCGATTTTCATTTTGCGTCATTCACCTCATGATTAAAATAAGGTTATGTTTTTGAGGTTAATTTTTTATTTATTTCTAATATTTTATTAATAATGTTAGGTTTATTGTTAATTATTTGCATTGGCAAGAGAAAGTTGTGTGAGTGTTTCACACCAGATTTTTGTTGATATGGTTTGCATTAAAGCAACATCACTGTTATAATATTGTGATGAGACACGAGCGCTAAATTAAATGCCTACAAATGATAGTAGTCAGTCGATAACACCCGTCACATGATTCTCCTTTCCTCTACTGAACATTTTTGTCGGTCTCTGAGGATGATAGGAGACGCTAAGGAGGAAGAGGAGGTGGTGAAGGAGGAAGAAGAACCACGAGTTGAAGTCCCATTGTGTCCGATATACCTACACCATGTTTCACTCTGTAAACTTGCTTCCTATGGTAGTTATATTGTACCATCCACCAATACAAAAGTCAGTTGCTGGGTGGTTATTGACCTTATTGTAAGGTTGCTAGCTCTATGATGCATTATAACTTAACAATACTCCTTTTTCACTTTCTATATAATAATATTATACAGCTAAAAAACTTCTTCAATCATTTCAAAATCCAATCGGTTTAAAATTATGTAGTAATATCCTCAGAAGACCTGCAAAATTATTGAGCACGTTGATTTTAAATAAACGATATTCAAAAATTGATCAATAACGGGTGTTTTATTAAGGATGCAACCCTGATTATAAGAAGATAGAAGTATTACATCGGTAAATTTTCTGTCCCCCAATCGGTATGATGGCAACAGTGTACTCAAGGCCAACTACCTAAGACAGTTAAAATGTTCCAGTCCAAGCATTAGTGTGGTGATATCCATGGGATTGTGTACCTTCACTGGGTTCCTGAAGGTCAACAATTAATCAATTTTACTACCTTGAGGTACTTTCTAAACTACGTCAAAGAGTAAGGAAAAACAGCCCCGAAATGTGGAAGGACAAATCATGGGTTCTCCACCAAGACAATGCGCCAGCTCATTCCGCGTTATCTGTCAAGAGGTTCCTAGCCAAATACAGCATCTCAAGTTTCCTAGCCAAGTACAGTGTTAAAAATGTAGGATAGAGAAGGAGTGTATATTGAAGGTGACAATAAGTGATTATGTATAAAATTAAAATAAAATTTTTTACTACGCCAGTCTCGTTATTTAATTAATTGCACTTCATCTGATGGTACAAAAAATAGTTCTGTTTCTTATCACATAATCAGCCAATTATATGACTGAACTATTTAAGAACAGAAGAGGTATAAAAGACACTAGTAAGATTAATCACCTCTGATAGTAATGAAAATCACTATCAGTCAGACCCTGTGGAGAATAAAGTGAAGAATCATTTGCAGAGTGGAATGTACGTGATTTTGAAGGGGTCGGGCAACTTCTGTAGACGCACTCTGTATGT